>JBBPBS010000451.1:1075604-1131784 GCA_037974835.1 Cicer judaicum
TTATTTTAGAATTTGATAATAATTTATAATTTATATTATTATCAAATTATTTTATAAGTTATTTTATAATAAATTTATAAATTATTTTATAATATTATTAGTCATTTACCAATGTTAATAATTTATATTATTAGTCATTAAATTTTATGAAAAAAAAACCACTTAATCACTCATAAATATCAACATAAATATTCTTTATCTAATCCTGCTTCTCCTTTTATGAACAATTATATTATTCCACTTATAGTGAGTAATAATTTTATACATTAAAAATTCAATTACTCATTAATGTCAATCTATTTATAGTTATTTTCAATTTATGTCAATCAATTTTTTAAGTAACTTTTTATAAAATAAAAATATATATTCTATTTGACAGAAAATACATAAATTTATTAAAAAAAAATCATAAAATACGAATATATGAAAAATTATTAAAAATGTTTCTTCCCATTATTAAAAAATATTATCTATTATATATTGAAAGATCTTTTGATCTTCTTTCGTCAATTTTCTGTAAACAACAATGTAACGAAACTTCTATAAAAATCCAGTATTGAAACTAGTAGTTATCTTCTGTGGTGAGTGTGTTTACCAAGGAGAAGCTTCATCGATATCTTAGGAGAGTTAGGCGATTAACTTCAGGGATTCGGTGGCTGCGTAATAGAAGCGAAAAAAGATTGATAGATAGGCTTGTGTTAGCTGGACAATCTGTAAAATACACTCTAGACGATTCTGTTGGAAAAAGGCTGAAATCAGTTCGATTTTGGGACTGGACGTAGGCTGTCATACTAACAGCTGAAACAGTATAAATCTTGGTACAATCTCTCTTAACCCTTTCTCTTTATTTCAATTTTGCATGAAAGATTTATCTTGAATATACGTGTTAGCAAAATTCTATCTTGATTGATATTATTGAATGAGCATTGTATGTGTACACTTGTATGTTTTTATATGCAATCTTTGGTCCTGAATAAATCCTATTAATTTACTATCTTATTAAGATTAGAATTAATCATGCTTGAATTGAATTAATATTGATTACGTTGGTTTCGATATTAATTTCAGTACTTAGGAAAAATTGAATTACTGTCCTTGTAACCTTGCTTAAAATTACCTAAGATTAGAAGTCATAAAAACCATCATTACTTTAGTCTAATTAGGGTTATTAACCAATCTTGTGCATCTGATAAGTTCATTTGTGTCATTGAATTAACATTTAAGTCACTTTCGTCCTCCCTAGGCTTATTCTAGTAATAAGGGTTCTTAATCAATCTTTTGCATCCACAAGTTCATTTGTGTTATTGGATTTACATTTGGGTCATCTTCATACTCCCTTGACTTATGCTAGGGCAATTAGGGTTTTTAACCTATCTTGTGCTTCCAATAGGTGCGTTTGTGTCAATGGAAGAGCATTTAGGCCATTTTCTTCCTCCCTAGGCTTATACTTGTCAAATTAGGGTTTTTAACCTATTATGTGCATCCAATAGGTGTGTTTACGTCATTGGATTATTTGTGTCCTCCCATGGCTTATTTGTGTCCTCCCATTTGTGTCCTCCCATGGCTTATTCTTGTGCAATTAGGGTTTATAGCCATTTTTGTGCATCCGATAAGTGTGTTTGTGTCAGTGGATGATCGTTTAGGTCATTTTCGTCCTCCCTGGTCTTATTCTTGTCCAATTAGAGTTTTTATGGAATCTTGGGCATCCAATTAAGGTTTTTAACCAATCTTGTGCATCCAATAGGCGTGTTAGTGTTATTGGATGAACATTTAGGTCATTTTCGTCCTCCCTAGACTTAGTCTCGTCTAATTAGGGTTATTAACCACTCTTGTGCATCAGATAACTTCTTTTGTGTTATTGAATTAACATTTAGGTCACTTTCGTCCTCCCTAGGGTTATTCTTGTCCAATTCGTGTTTTTAACCTATCTTGTGCATCCAATATGTTTATTTATACAATTCGATTAACATTTAGGTCATTTTCGTCCTCCCAAGACTTATTCTTGGGCAATTCGGTTTTTATTCAATGTTGTGCATCAATTGGTATGTTTGTCTCATTGGATGAACAATTAACGAATTATGTACATCCATTAGGTGTGTTTGTGACATTGGATGAGCATATTGTTTATTTTCATTCTCCCTAGGCTTATTCTCAAGCAAAAAGGGTTTTTAACAAATCTAGTACATCCAAAAGGTGTATTTGTTTCATTGGATTAACATTTAGGTCGCTTTCGTCCTCCTTAGTCTTATTCTAGTCCAATTATGGTTTTTAACCAATTATGTTCATCCAATCGGTGTGTTAGTTTCATTGAAGGAACATTCAGGTCATTTTCGCCCTCCATAGGCTTATTCTTGTCCTATTAGGGTTTTTAACAAATCTTGTGCATCCAATAGGTGTTTTTGTGTCATTGGAGGGTCATTCAGGTCATTTACTTGCTCCCTAGTCTTATTCTTGTCCAATTAGGGTTTCTAAGGAATCTTGTGCATCCAATAAGTTCATTTGTGTCATTGGATTAACATTTAAGTCATTTTCGTCCTCCCCAAGCTTATTCTTGTCGAATTATGGTTTTTAAGCAATCTTTTGCTTCCAACATGTTCATTTGTGTCACTGGATTAACATTTAGGTCATTTTCGTTCTACTTGGGCTTATTTTTGTCCAATTAGGGTTTTAAACCATATATGTGCATCCAATAGGTGCGATTGGGTCATTGGTAGAATATTTATGTCATTTTCATCCTCCCTAGGCTTATTCTTGTCCAATTACGGTTTTTCACCAATCTTGTGCATCCAATAAGTTCATTTGTGTCATTGGATTTACATTTAGGTCTGTATCGTCCTCCCTAGATTTAATCTCTATCAATTAGGGTTTTTAACCAATCCTCTCCATGCAATTGGTGTGTTTATGTCGTTGTATTAATATTTAGGTCATTTTCATCATTCATTGACTTATGCTTGGGCAATTACCGGTTTTTAACCAATCTTGTGCCTCCAATAGGTGTGTTTGTGTCATTAGATGAAGAATTAGGTCATTTTGGTCCTCCCTAGATTTATTCTAGTCCAATTAGGGTTTTTATGCAGTCTTGTGCATCCAATAAGGTCATTTGTGTCATTGGATTAACATTTAGGTCGTTTTCATCGTCTCTTAACATATGCTTGGGTAATTTGGGTTTTTAACCAGTCTTGTGCTTCCAATAAGTGTGTTTGTGTCATTGGATTAACATTTAGGTCATTGCTGTCTCCCTAGGTTTATTCTCGTCAAATTAGGGTTTTTAACCAATCTTGTCCATCCAATAGGGGTGTTAGTGTCATTGGATGAACATTAAGGACATTTTCGTCCTCCCTAGACTTACTTTAGTCTAATTAGGGTTATTAACCAATCTTGTGCATCCGATAAGTTCATTTGTGTTATTGAATTAACATTTAGGTCACTTTCGTCCTCCCTAGGTTTATTATACTAATAAGGGTTCTTAATCAATCTTTTGCATCCACAAGTTCATTTGTGTTATTGGATTTACATTTGGGTCATTTTCTTCCTCCCTTGACTTATGTTAGGGAAATTAGGATTATTAACCAATCTTGTGCTTCAAATAGGCGCGTTTGTGTCAATGGAAGAAAATTTAGGCCATTTTCGTCCTCCCTAGGCTTATACTTGTCAAATTAGGGTTTTTAACCAATTATGTGCATCCAATAGGTGTGTTTTTGTCATTGGATTAGCATTTAGGTCATTTGTGTCCTCCCAATGCTTATTCTTGTCCAGTTAGGATTTATAGCCACTCTTGTGCATCCAATAAGTGTGTTTTTTGTTGGAAATTTTGACTTATAATCTTAGGAAATTTATGCAAGGTTACAACAACAGTAATTCAATTTTTCCTAAATATTGAAATTAGTATCAAAACCAACGTAATCAATATGTATTCAATTCAAGCGTGATTAATTCTACCAATAACAAGATAGTTAATTAACAAGATTTATTCTGAATCAAAGATTGCATATAAAAATAGACATGTATACACATACAATGCTCATTCAATAATATCAATCAAGATAGAATTTGGCTAACACATACAATCAAGATAAGGCTTTCATGCAGAATTGAAATAAAGAGAAAGGGTTAAGAGAGATTGCACCAAGATTTATACTGGTTCAGCTGTTAGTATGACAGCCTACGTCTAGTTCGGAAATCGAACTGATTTCAGCCTTTTTTCCAATAGAATCGTCTAGAGTGTATTTTACAGATTGTCCAGCTAACACAAGCTTATCTATCAAACTCTTCTCGCTTCTATTTCGCAGCCACTGAACCCCTTAAGTTAATCGCCTAACTCTCCCAAGATTTCGGTGAAGCTTCTCCTTGGTAAACACCCTCACCACAGAAGATAGCTACCAGTTTCAATACTGGATTTTTACAAAGTTGTTACAAAGTTGCAAAGTTGTTTACAGAAAATTGGGCAAAAGAAGATCAAAAGATCTTTCAAGAAATGCGATTCAATCACACAATGATATTCACACTATAAGGATTTGCCAAGAGGATTATTTTTCTAAACGTATTGTGAAAATGTGTGTGAATAATATTCAAAGGATATTTCAAAGTTCTATCAAAGTGATATTCAAAGTTCTATGAAAAGTGTTAGTTCTGTCAAAAAAGTGTTTGAAATGAATGATTTGAGTCAGCTGATATATGTTTCAGAAAAACCAAGTCATATCGATTTCCCAATCGATTTTGTAAAGGTTTAAAATAGCCCAATCGATTTCCCAAATCGATTATCGTGTTTCTTGTTTTTCCTGATTCTTGAAAACATATAAATGAATCGATTTGGCAATTGATTCTTTTCATGCTTAAAACAAAAAACAGAAGTATGTTCATATCAGAATCGATTGAGTAATCGATTATAGGTGTTTTGTTCAAACAACGAGATCAAAACAATCGATTACACAGTCGACTCATATGTACTCAAAATCGATTTGACAAGTGGCTGATGTAACACAAAACTTTAATCTAATCGATTTGCTAATCAATTGTGCTGATCACAGAGACTTCAAACATTTTGCTTCAATCGATTCGTCAACCGATTGCACTAGTTCTAGTGATTCAGTTTTTTTCTTCAATCGATTTGCCAATCAATTTGGCTTGTTACAGTGGCTCAGCCATTTGGGTCATAATCAATGTGCCAATCGATTATGGACTTGTTTATGATATATGTTTAAGCAGTTCATTTTCTCGATTGATTTCCTAATCGATTGATATCTTTCTTGTAAGTCAAGAAACAAATTTCAATTGATGTCACAATCAATTTGTTCTATCACAGAGGCTTAGACTGATAAAAAACTTTTACACAGTCGATTTGCCAATTGATTTGTGTCAATATCTGGTTGTCCCTGTGACTTAACAATTCAATTTATCAATTGATGTTCCAATCAATTGTTCAATCGATTGGTTGGTTACAGAGGCCAAGTCTAATGAAAAACATTTTCTGAATCAATTTGACAATCGATTATCCCAGATTTAGCTTGGCTCCTGTAAGCAACAAAATCGATTTTCCAATTGACGTGCAAATCGATTGTCCAATCGATTGGTTTAAACCCAGAGTTCAGGTTTCACTAAAACCTTTAAGTAATCAATTTCCCAATCGATGTACTTTGTGAAAACTTGAATTCTGATTTAAACAATCGATTGTACAATGGATTGAACAATTGACTTGCTAATCGATTTGTTTGTTGGTTAATTTTAAGATTTCATTTTAAAACTTGGCAAATACTTAAGCATGAAATCATATGGATATGTCTACTTAGTAACTACTACAACCACTAATGACACCAAGCAGAGTTGCATCTTTCTTCAGCTCATTCTCCACTTTTTGCTTGATTCCTTGTGTTCCAAGCTTGTGTCCAAGTGTATAGTGTTTACTTGATTTTCCTGAAATGTAACTTGATTCAAACTGTTAGTTGAATCATATGACACATGATCATTGTATGTTTGTTAATTATGTCAAAACCATAATCAAGGGGACTTATGTCCAACATTTGTGTCAATGGATGATCATTTAGGTCATTTTCGTCCTCCCTGGTTTTTAACCAATCTTGTGCATCCAATAGGCGTGTTAGTGTTATTGGATGAACATTTAGGTCATTTTCTTCCTCCCTAGACTTAGTCTCGTCTAATTAGGGTTATTAACTAGTCTTGTGCATCAGATAAGTTCATTTGTGTCATTGAATTAATATATTTAGGTCCCTTTCGTCCTCCCTAGGCTTATTCTTGTCCAATTCGGGTTTTTAACCTATCTTGTGCATCCAATATGTTTATTTGTATAATTCGATTAACATTTAAGTCATTTTCGTCCTCCCTAGACTTATTATTGGGCAATTAGGGTTTTTATTCAATGTTGTGCATCCAATAGGTATGTTTGTGTCATTGGATGAACAATTAGGTCATTTTCGTTCTCCCTAGGCTTATACTTATCCAATTAGGGTTTTTAACGAATTATGTACATCCATTAGGTGTGTTTGTGACATTGGATGAGCATATTGTTTATTTTCATTCTCCCTAGGCTTATTCTAGGGAAAAAAGGGTTTTTAACAAATCTAGTACATCCAAAAGGTGTATTTGTTTCATTGGATTAACATTTAGGTCGCTTTCGTCCTCCTTAGTCTAATTCTTGTCCAATTATGGGTTTTAACGAATTATTTTCATCAAATCGGTGTGTTAGTTTCATTGGAGGAACTTTAAGGTCATTTTCGCCCTCCATAGGCTTATTCTTGTCCTATTAGGGTTTTTAACAAATCTTGTGCATCCAATAGGTGTTTTTGTGCCATTGGAGGATCATTTAGGTCATTTACTTCATCTCTGGTCTTATTCTTGTCCAATTAGGGTTTCTAAGCAATCTTGTGAATCCAATAGGTGTGTTTGTCTCATTGGATAAACATTTAGAACATTTTCATGCTACCTAGTCTTATTCTTGTTCAATAAGGGTTTTTAAGCAATTATGTGCATCCAATAAGTGCGTTTGTATCATTGGTCGAGCATTTAGGTCATTTTCATCCTCCCTATGCTTATTCTAGTCCAATTAGGATCTTTAATCAATCTTGTGCATCCAATAAGTTCATTTGTGTTATTGGATTAACACTTAGGTCATTTTCGTCCTCCCTGAACTTATTCTCGGGCTGCTAGGGTTTTTAACCAATCCTATGTTTGTAATTTATGCCTTCTAATATTCGGAAATTTATGCAAGGTTACAAGAACAGTAATTCAATTTTTTCTAAGTACTGAAATTAATATCGAAACCAACGTAATCAATATTAATTCAATTCAAGCGTGATTAATTCTACCAATAACAAGATAGTCAATTAACATGATTTATTATGGATCAAAGATTTCATATAAAAATAGACAAGTATACACATACAATGCTCATTCAATAATATCAATCAAGATAAAATTTTGCTAACACATACAATCAAGATAAAGCTTTCATGCAGAATTGAAATAAAGAGAAAGCGTTAAGAGAGATTGCACCAAGATTTATACTTGTTCAGCTGTTAGCATGACAGCCTACATCCAGTCCCGAAATCGAACCGATTTCAGTCTTTTTTCCAATTGAATCGTCTAGAGTGTATTTTAAAGATTCTCCAGCTAACACAACCCTATCTATCAAACTCTTCTCGCTTCTATTTCACAGCCACCGAATCCCTCAAGTTAATCGCCTAACTCTCCCAAGATATCGGTGAAGCTTCTCCTTGGTAAACACCCTCACCACAGAAGATAGCTACCAGTTTCAATACTGGATTTGTACAGTAGTTTGGTTACAATGTTGTTTACAAAAATTGACAAAAGAAGATCTCAAGATCTTTCAAGAAATGCGACTCAATCACACAACGATATTCACACTATAAGGATTTTCCAAGAGGATTATTTTTCTCAAAGTATTATGAAAGTGTGTGTGAATAATATTCAAAGGATATTTCAAAGTTGTATCAAAGTGATATTCAAAGTTCTATGAAAAGTGTGTTAGTTCTGTCAAAAAGGGTTTGAAATGAATGATTTGAGTCAGCTTATATATGTTTCAGAAAAACACAGTCGAATCGATTTCCCAATCGATTACACAGTCGACTCATATGTACTCATAATCGATTTGTTTTTTTTCATCAATCGATTTGGCTTGTTACAGTGGCTCAGCCATTTGGGTCATAATCAATGTGCCAATCGATTATGGACTTGTTTCTGATATATGTTTAAGCAGTTTATTTTCTCAATCGATTTCCTAATCGATTGGTATATTTCTTGTAAGTCAAGAAACAAATTTCAATTGATGTCACAATTGATTTGATTATCACATAGGCTTAGACTGATAAAAAAACTTTTGCACAGTCGATTTGCCAATCGTTTTGTGTCAATATCTGGTTGTCTCTGTGACTTAACAATTTGATTTATCAATTGATGTCCCAATCGATTGTTCAATCAATTGGTTGGTTACAGAGGCCAAGTCTGATGAAAAACATTTTATGAATCAATTTGACAATCGATTATCCCACATTTAGCTTGGCTCTTGTAAGTAACAAAATCGATTTTCCAATTGACGTGCAAATCGATTCCAATCGATTGGTTTAAACCCAGAGTTCAGGTTTCACTAAAACCTTTAAGTAATCGATTTCTCAATCGATGTACTTAGTGAAAACTTCAATTCTGATTTAAACAATCGATTGTACAATGGATTGAGCAATTGACTTGCTAATCGATTTGTTTGTTGGTTAATTTTAAGATTTTATTTTAAAACTTGGCAAATACTTAAGCATGAAATCATATGGATAAGTCTACTTAGTAACTACTACAACCACTAATGACACTAAGCAGAATTTCATCTTTCTTCAGCTCATTCTCCACTTTTTGCTTGATTCCTTGTGTTCCAAGCTTGTGTTCAAGTGTATAGTGTTTACTTGATTTTCCTGAAATGTAACTTGGTTCAAACTGTTAGTTTAATCAAATGACGCATGATCATTGTATGTTTGTTAATTATGTCAAAACCATAGTCAGGGAGACTTATGTCCAACAATCTCCCCATTTTTGATTCATTGACAAACATACAATGTACAATTTTAAACAAGAGTTTTACATTCCAAGTCTCATCATCATAAGTAAAAAAAATTGAAAGCTCCCCCTGAAATTTAGCATACATGATTATCATCAAAGTATTAGAGTACTAAATCAATTTCAGAGTTCAGAGCGTCTTTGAACATTATTGCTTTAAAGATTGCAGTATCAGAGCTATGTATATAAAACAAACTATAACATCAACATATTTTGTTACTATGTGCAGTATCAGAATTATTTCAACTAGAGCAATCAGATTTAACATATTGTATGCTACAGTATCCTAGTTATCACACAATTTAACATATTTGCAGCGATATAATAACTGGTATCAGACCATAAGCATACAACAACTAGTATAAGAACAATTACAAAAAAGAATTTGGTGATGGTATCAGAACAAAAATCTGTGGTATTAGATCAGGAATTAAAAATTAATCAAACTATGTAGCACTCTGAGCAGGATATGAACTTCATGAATTACAGGTTTAAATTTGTAACATTTTTTCTCCCCCTATGACATTGAATGCAAAAAGGTATATAAAGAGGCAAGAATAGTTAAAAATTATAATTCATTCATTTAAAAAAAACATAATAATACAAACAATATCAAAATAACAAAGAAACTAAATCCTAAACTCCAAGACTAGGATTGTTCCTCATTATTATCTACGGGAGAGGGGGAGACCGTTGTATTAGCCTCAGCAGGTGTCCCCTCACCATGAGGTTCATCACTATCTAAGTTTATTGGATTTGGATCTTTGGTTGCTTGTCGGCCTATGTCAGCAACGTCTTCAAAAGACAATTTTAGGCCTAGGTGTTCCTGTATCAAGTCCACATCCTGAACAACAGTGTTCAGAGTAGCTTGAAGCTTGCTCAGAGCAGTTTCCATTATTTTTGTGAAGGCTTCCACTTTAGCATTGTGAGCTGCCTGAGTTTCCATAAACTCCAGCAGCTTGGCTAAAATTCCAGAGTGGGCTTCCACTTGCTCAGCTTGCTACACATGTGGCTGAGCTTGTTCAACATTTGGTTATGGTCTTGTCCAAATGCCATTCACCCTTTTCAACTGCATTTGGTTCACAACGCTTCACCAAATGTAAGTGTGGTTTTAGAAGATTCTTCATTGGCAGTAGACACCTTAAAATGTCTCAGAATCTTTGTTATCAACTGGGGGTAGGGAAGCACCAGCTTGCCCTATGCTGCTTCCTGCATGTACTTCAGCACTATCCAAGTCCAGCTCATCTTGAGCTCTTTGCATAAACCCCACAGTAGGATGATGTCCAACTTTTGGACGACAACGTGGTTGCCGGATCGTGGTACAAACATCCAGGTTAAAGCGTACATCAACATCCTTTGCTGGACCTTCATTTGACCTATGGGAAGTGAAGTTGTTTCCACAAACCCGTCGACCATTAGGTCCTGCACAGCAGTGTGCCTTTCAACATAAGCTTCCCAGCCTTCATCAGCAGTGTCAGCTTCATCACTTCCATCAATGGATTTGCCTTGAAAGGGCAATCCGGACAGGCTTGAGAATTCATCAAATGTCATTGAAATTCTCTTGCCTTTGACAGTAGCCTTGAATCCAGTTTCCGTGAGTTGGAAGGAGGAGTAGAAAGCTCAAATCAACCTTGGATAAGTGTCGATTGAGCAGGAAAGGAATTCTTCCAGACCATGAAATCTCAAATGGGTTTGAAATAAGAAACCATCTAAATCAAAGTAGGTAAAATCCATGGTCCTGGCTTCATGGATTTTTTGTGTTTCGAAGGCAGGTGGCAAGTCAATATCTTCAGATTATTTGTCTTTAACAGCTGGAGCTTTCTTTGGAGGAGGAGAAGAAACAGGTTTCTTCTTCTTCTGAGCTGTGTCCTTCACGACATCAGCTAATAACTTTTCAGTAGGAGGTTTTTTTAGTTCCTTTGATTTGCCTTGATCAGTGGCAATGGCCTTTCCCTTGTCCTTTGCCAATATTTTGTGGGTTGGAATTGGAACTCGTTTGGAAATGGGTGGTGGTGAAGGAGTTCTCCCACTTGATGAAGAAGATGGGGAGGGTGATTGGTATGATGTTTGCTTGACAGGAGCCATTGTAAGATTAACAAGAATTTGTGAGTGCAATGGATTAGAGTGTTTAGAAGGATGAGAAATGTGAGAAACAACAGAGAAGAATGAGAAATGTGCAGAAAAACCAAGAGGCAATCGATTTAGGGCTTGAGAAATATGTGCATAATTGATTAGGGAAATAATCCTTTTAAACCTGAGCACACGTAAATCGATTGAGTTACCGTTGCTGGGGAAATGGAATTGATTTAGTCCTTATTACCTTTCAACGGCTAGTAAAAAAATTTGCAACGGTCACATTTTTAATTGATTCCTTAATCGATTGCGTTAATTACTAAATCGATGTCCAAATCGGTTTGTATATCAGTTCAGAAACAGACTAATCTTAGCATCAATTTCCAAATCGATTTAGTTGAGTGCAGGTTTAAAACAAAAATGGTTCCAATCGATTCCCAAATCGATGCTCGAGCTAGAGTGTTGCAAAATTTCTTATTTTTGAAGTTTGAGGGAAAATGAATCGATTACTCAATTGATTCTTTAAACTGTTACCCTAGACATGAATCGATTGATTTAATGACTATTTTAGTAAAACAGATGTTTGTATGTACACATCGATTGTGCAATTGATGCTCGAATTTCTGAATTTTGACAATTCAGACATTGTGACTTATAAATCGATTGTGCAATCGATTTCATAAAGCTAATTTGCTGTTTAGTCATAGGATAATCGATGTTTTAATCGATTTGTTTCTCACAGGAATCAGATTTCATGATGATCTATGATTCCTAGTCTCATTCTAATCAGGGAAAAGTTATCATGGGGTAAAGCTTTGGTGAAAATGTCAGCTAACTGATCAGCTGTGTTGACATATTCCAGCTTTATGTTCCCATTTTGATATTGATCTCTTATAAAGTGATGCCTTATCTCTATGTGTTTGGTTCTAGAATGCATCACAGGATTTTTGGTGATGCTAATTGCACTTGTGTTATCACACATGATAGGTACAATTCCTAGATTGACACCAAAATCCCTGAGATGTTGCTTCATCCAAAGAATTTGAGCACAACAGCTTCCAGCTGCAATGTACTCATCTTCAGCTGTGGACAATGCAATGCTAGTTTATTTCTTGCTATGCCAAGAAACTAGGGAGTTTCCTAATAAGTGACAAGTACCAGAGGTACTTTTCCTATCTAGTTTACATCCTGCAAAGTCAGAATCTGAGTAACCAACTAGAGTGCAAGTAGATCCCTTAGGATACCACAAGCCTAAATTTTTTGTTCCTATAAGATACCTAAAGATCCTCTTGACTGCACTTAGATGTGACTCCTTTGAGTTTGCTTGGTATCTAGCACACATACATACACTAAACATTATATTAGGCCTACTAACTGTAAGGTACAACAGAGATCCTATCATTCCTCTGAATAATGTTGCATCTACTGGTTTTCACTTCTCTTCTCTATCTAAATGGTAAGTTTGGCTCATAGGTATATCAATGGATTTAAACTTATCAAAACCAAATTTCTTTAATAATTCATTGCAGTATTTGGTTTGGCTTAGGAAAATTCCATTCTTGCTTTGGTTGATTTGAAATCCCAAGAAGAAAGATAGCTCTCCCATCATTGACATTTCAAATCTAGCTTGCATCATGTTTTCAAAATCATTGCACAACTTATTATTAGTGGAACCAAATATTATGTCATCAACATATACTTGGACCAGCAAGATGTCTTTTCCATCCTTTTTATTAAAAAGTGTCTTGTCCACATTTTCTCTTAAAAAGTTTTGTTCAATGAGGAAATTGCTTAAATTCTCATACCAAGCTCTTGGAGCTTGTTTCAACCCATAGAGGGATTTTGTTAGCTTGTAGACATGATTTGGAGAATCTGGATTTTCAAAACCAGGTGTTTGGCTAACAAACACTTCCTCTTGGATATCACCATTGAGAAAGGCACTTTTCACATCCATTTGATAAAGTTTAAAGTCCATTATACAAACATAAGCTAATAGGATTCTAATAGCTTCTAGTCTTGCTACAGGGGCATAGGTTTCATCATAATCTATTCCCTCTTCTTGATTATAACCTTTGGCAACTAATCTAGCTTTGTTCCTAGTTATGACTCCATTTTCATCCATCTTGTTCCTAAACACCCATTTGGTTCCTATGATGTGTTTATCTGCTGGTTTGGGAACTAAGATCCACACCTTGTTTCTCTCAAACTTGTTAAGCTCCTCTTGCATGGCAACAATCCAGTCATTGTCCATGAGAGCTTCTTTAATGTTTTTGGGTTCTACCTGAGATACATAGGCAGTGAAATTGCAGAAATGTCTAAGGTTCTTCCTAGTTGCAACTCCTTTAGAGATATCCCCTATTATGTTGTCAATGGGGTGGTTTTTGTTAAACTTCCACTCCTTAGGTAAGTCATCTATCCTAATAGGTTCTACACAGTCAATATTTGTTGGAGGTTCATTTTGAGTAGGTTCTAATGGTTTAGATTCTACAACTTCATACATAGACACATCAACCACAGAAGGAGTATTGTTCAAGTTTTCAGCAAATAGTTCATCAAATTTTACATGAACTGACTCCTCTATGGTTTTTGTTCTTTTGTTGTAGATTCTATAGGCCTTACTAGTTTGTCAGTAACCTACAAAAATACCTTCATCTGCCTTAGGGTCAAACTTTCCTAGATGTTCTTTGCCATTGTTTAACACAAAGCATTTGCATCCAAAGACTCTAAAGTATGAGATGTTTGGTTTTCTACCCCTGTACAACTCATAGGGAGTTTTTCTAAGTAGGGGCCCAATCAGAACTCTATTAACTACATGTGTGGTAGTGTTGATAGCATCAGCCCAGAAATACTTAGGAAGGTTTGAGTCTTTAATCATAGTTCTAGCTTACTCTTCTAAATACCTATTCTTCCTTTCTACAACTCCATTTTCTGGTTATTCTCTTTTTGTACTAATGTAGCAAATGTTTTGAAAATGGAGAATGCCTCACTCTTGTGAGTCAGAAAATAAGTCCAGGTGAACCTAGAATAGTCATCTATCAACACATACCCATAAAGGTTTCCTCCAAAGCTCTTCACTTGGGATGGGCCAAACAGGTGCATATGTATCAACTGCAAAACCCTATTGGTTTTGACCATATCTATTGCGGGAAAAGAAGATTTAACTAGCTTACTTTTCTCACAGGAATCACACAACCTATCCTTAGTGAACTTTCTATTTGGGAGTCCTATAACTAACTGTTTACTAACTAGTTTATTGAGGTGGTCTATATGGATATGCGCAATTCTCTTATGCCATATCCAATTTTCCTCAGAATTTGACAACAAACAATAGATAGAAATAGTAGGTAAAGTTTTAAAATCAACCATATAAATGTTGTTAACCCTGTCACCTACTAACCATATATCCTTGTTTTCATTATGCTCAATTATACAAGACTTAGAAGTAAAGTGTACCTGAAATCCCTTATCACATAATTGGCTTATACTAATCAGATTGTGTTTTAGATCTCTTACATACAGAACATCTTTAATCACAGTAGTTGATTTGTTTCCAATGTCTCCAATTCCGAGAATCTTCCCTTTGTTATCATCTCCATATTTGACAAATCCACCATCTTTTAAGGTTAGGGACAAGAAATTTGTCTTGTCACCTGTCATATGCTTGGAGCATCCACTATCTAAGTACCATAGGTGCCTTTTGAATGACAAGCATATCTGCAATAAAAATTAAAAGCTGGTTTTAGGTACCCAATTTAAATTGGGTCCTTGGGGGTTAGTTTCAAAACTTGGAGTCTTCACTTTCCAAACCTGTTTCCATCCTTTGTTGGCCAGCTTTCTTAATTTACAATTAAAGATCATGTGTCCCTTTTTACAACAAAAGTGACATGACACATCAATGGATGAAATCTGGTTTGGTTTGGTAAAGATGTCATGCATATGTCTAGATCTAACAAACTTCTGATTATGCTTAACATTCTTGGTATGCCTAAATCCAATTCCATGTTTATTGTGATTCTGTTTAACATGCATATTTGATTTATATCCAAGTCCATATTTTTCACTTAGATTTCTTTGATTTCCAAGAAGCATATCTAACTTGTTTTTACCGCTGTTAAACTTATCTATATCACAATGTAGTGCATGATTTTCTTTCTTCAGATTTTCATTTATTTCTTTAAGAGTCCCATGTTCTAGTTTAATTTCATCATAAAGCATGCATTTTTCTTCTAACAGTTTCTTAGTACTATTTAACAGTTTAATTTTACTAACATGCTCATCATAAAGTTCATTAAAAGCATTATACAATTCATCATATGAAGAATTAGAGTTAGAGCTTACTTCATTTTCAGAGTCTGAATCCTCTTTAGCCATTAAACACAGATTGGCTTGTTCTCCTTCTTATGAAGAAGCTAAGGATTCCTCATCGTTGTCGTTCCATGCGATATATGCTTTTCTTGTTTTTGGAGGTGGCATATTGCTTTTGGCCTTTGCAGTCTTGTTTTTGTTTTATAAGTGGAAGCACTCTGATTTTATATGTCCAGTCTTCCCACACTCAAAGCATGGTATCTTGTTGTCATTTGTTTTTGAGTTTGAGGGCTTTCTGAACATGTTATCCTTCTTTTTCAGAAATGTAACACCCTGATTTTCAAAGCGAGGGTGTATTTTTTTTTTCCAAAACAAATTAAAATAAAACAGAGAAATAAATAAGGTAACACCTTTGGATAAATGTCTAAGTCAATATAACTGATACGCAGCGGAATAGTTCTCTTGAAATAAGATGTCATATCGACAATATTAGTTCTCTTGAATCCAAAGTATTTACAGAACAACAAATGGTACATGGAACCCATTCAAATAAGATGTCATACCGACAATATTAGTAAAGGTACAGTTTTCCAGTTCAAAATAACGTAATCCAAAAGAAAGACATTTGTTCCCTCTATGTCATCCTAATCTGATCATTCTACAAAAAAAACTATAGCTATACACCCTGACTGATCTCCACGCGCCCCGTAAGATCCTCCTAACATAGCTCCAGTCATGCATTCCCATCTACATTCCCATCCACAGGGTATGAACCGGTAGGATCGTCCTGTCTCTCATATGAGGGCAAAGCCCAGATTTCCACAATAGTTGTAAAGGGTCACCAACCGTAATTAACAGTTAACAAATAACATTTAAGTTTTTAAATGCACAAATAACCTTTCCACTTAGCATGCACCTTAAAAGGGTTTTCATATGCTAAACATGCATAAACAAAATTGAAAATTGAAGTTTTTAACAAAATAGCATTGTTGTATTCGAATACAGAGATGCTGTATTCGAATACAAGTCTGTTTCAGCATTCAGCAGCAAAAACAACATGTCTGTATTTTCGAATACAACAGTCTGTATTCGACTACACAGCAAGTCAGTAGCAAAACAGGATGTCTGTATTCGAATACAACTTCCTATATTCGAATACACAGGAGACAGCAGCAGAAAAACAGCAAAATTCAGCATTTTTCAGCTTTTTAAAGGGTATCGAAACCAATCAACACTTACACACAAATCCAAACAATCATATTTAACAATTATAGCGCAAACACTACGACATCTTGAGTTTTGAAATGGTTTTGCGATCAATCACACTTACAAACAATTCCAAAACATCCACACTTGGCAATTATAATAAAATCACCACGACAATTTAAGTTTCAAAAAGGTTTTGCAGTGAACCACACTTACACGCAATTTCAACACAATCATAAACTTGAATCGAACACGACTCGCGTGCCAAGCACCCTAATGCAATGCGTATATGCCAAAATGCATGGACTCGGAATTCCAAACCAAAACCCTCCTCGAAGGGTTGTAAGTCATAATTGTACCGCCTATCGTAGGCCAAAGTACCAATTATCGAGGTGCCACCTATCACGGGTCAGCACGATCTTCTAAAACGTAAATCGTAAACGTACCACCTATCACGGGTTAGTACTGTTTACTGAGGTGCCACCTATCACGGGTCAGCACGATTTACTAAAAGAAAAAGCGTAAGTCGTATATGTACTGCCTATCACAAGCCAAAGTACTATTTACCGAGGTCCCACCTATCACGGGTCAGCACAACTTACCAAAAAGTAAATCGGAAACGTACCACCTATCACGGGTCAATACTGTTTACCAAGGTGCGACCTATCACGGGTCAGCACAGCTTACCAAAATGAAACGCATGAGCATACACTAACTCCATCCACAACAATCGTTAAATAAATGCAGATATTAAAAGATTCCCTATTTTTAATACTCATTTAACTTAACCGATTTTCACACCAAACATTAAGCAAACAGACATATTAAGAGATTCCCCATTCTTAATATTCTTTTAACTTAAGCGATTTTCAAAACAACATTAAGTAACCAAGACATTAAGAGATTCCCCATTCTTAATATCCAGTTAACTTAAATGATTTCCAAAACCAACATTAAGTAACCAAGACATTAAGAGATTCCCCATTCTTAATATCTAGTTAACTTAAACGATTTCCAAAAACAACATTAAGTAACCAAGACATTAAGAGATTCCCCATTCTTAATATCTAGTTAACTTAAACGATTTTCACAAACACACATTAAGTAAACAAGACATTAAGAGATTCCCCATTCTTATTACTCATTTAACTTAATGGTTTTCAAATTCCACACAAAATAGCTCAAACATATTATCAAATTCAATCCACGATTCACACCAAAACATAACCATCCATTTCTCCACAAAATCGTTTTCACGACAACATTAAGTAAACGCCGACATTAAGAGATTCCCCATTCTTAATACTCATTTAACTCTAATGGTTTTCAATTTCCACACAAAACAAACTCAAACATTTTGTCAAATCCATCCCACAATTCACACCAAATCACATCAATTTATTCTTTTCACAAAATCCAAACAAACACATCTCAAATTTCATAAATATTAATTAAGCACACGTCAAACATGACGACACAAATCAACACAACCCACCACTCAAACACAACAAATTTCTTTTACTCAAAATCATACATAAATGAGTTAAATTCCTTTTTCACGAAACATTTATCAATATCACCCAAAACCTAACTCTAAGATTTTACCCATAAAGTCTTAGATTCATTTCCCCCAAATCAACACTTTAACCCTAACAAAATTCTTTTCCACACAACCACAAATAAGTCCCTAAATGCAAACTAAAAATTTGGAAGGATCCCTTACTTTCACGTTAGCTTTAACGTGTGATTACGGTGCTGCGAGTAAATCCGGTAAAATCTTCCGTTCGCAACGCCGGTTCCAAAGTTGGTTCCCTAGCACCGTAGCATGGTAGTGAGCAACTTTCCATTCTATCTCTTCGCGAAATGAAGCTTAGATCTAGATGAAACGGGGAGGTTTGTGTTTGACGGTTTTGAAATCCCTAATACCGTTTTTCTTCGTTTTCGAATCAAAGAGGAAGAGTGATGTTGAGATATCTTTGCTTTCTTACCCACTAAGCCTTGGGTTTCTATTCTTGAAGAAAATGAAGCAAAGAAAGCAAAGAAAAGTATAACAATGGAGGAATGAGGAAGCTGGCGCGAGAGACAAGGAGAGAGAGGAAATGTTTTTAGGTTTTCATTTGGTTTTCCTTTCTTCCTTTTTCCTTCCATTCCTTTTCTTTCTATATATATATATATATATCAATTATAATTAATAAATATCTCAAAATTAGATATTTATTAAAATTACCATTTCACCCATCACTTCCCAAACCTCTTTTTGTTAAAAATATCCACTCTCGTCGCAACTCAATTGACCGATATTAAATCCTTCGTAACGGAAGTAAATTATTTCCCGACAAATAATTTTAATCCAATTTCCAAAAATATATTTTGGCATTTAACTCACTCAATACCAAAAACTGGGCTAACAGCCTAAGAAATTCCACACAAAATACCCTAAATCCTATTTCTGACTCTTCATCAGTTTCACTTTTTGATTCATCACTACAGGTCTCTTGTTCCGACTTTGTTTGATGTGCTTGGGCTTTCAAGGTCCTTTGACTCTGCTATGGCAGTGATCTTTGGCAGCCATTCCCTAGTCAGACACCTCATTACCTTGCTGATTTGCTGATCACTATCAATTTCCTTGCCAAGGGCATGTAAATTGTTGACTATGTGAGTGAATCTAGTCTGCATATCATTGATGGATTCTTCTTTCTTCATGTTGAACAATTCGTACTCATGCATCAAGGTATTGATCCTTGCTCTCTTTACATCAGTGGTACCCTCATGAGTTTGTTGCAATGTGTCCCACATCTCTTTTGCAGATTTGCAATTGGACACCCTGAAAAATTCGTCAGCTGATAATGCAGAGGTAATTATGTTTTTAGCCTTAGCATTGTATCCTACCTTTTTCTTGTCATCATCAGACCAATCTGATATGGGTTTAGGGATGAAGGAATTATTTGTGCCAGCTATTTTTGGCACATAAGGTCCATCTAATACAGCTTTTAAAACATCTAAACTACATGCTTCTAAAAAGATCAATATACGTTCCTTCCAGTACATGTAGGCAGCCCCATTGAAAGTTGGGGGTCTGGTTAAAGAAGCACCTTCTCCAAAAAATTCTACAGAAGTCGTGTTCTTTTATGAGAGTTACTCTAAAAAAGTTAGGCTCTTGATGCCAATTGTTGGTAATTTATGACTTCTAATCTTAGGAAATTTATGCAAGGTTACAAGAATAGTAATTCATTTTTTCCAAAGTACTGAAATTAATATCGAAACAAACGTAATCATTATTAATTCAATTCAAGCGTGATTAATTCTACCAATAACAAGTAGTCAATTAACAGGATTTATTTTGGATCAAAGATTGCATATAAAAACAGACAAGTATACACATACAATGCTCATTCAATAATATCAATCAAGATAGAATTTTGCTAACACATAAAATCAAGATAAAGCTTTCATGCAGAATTGAAATAAAGAGAAAGGGTTAAGAGAGATTGCACCAAGATTTATACTGGTTCAGCTGTCAGTATGACAGCCTACGTCCAGTCCTGAAATCGAACCGATTTTAGCCTTTTTTCCAATAGAATCGTCTAGAGTGTATTTTACAGATTGTCCAGCTAACACAAGCCTATCTATCAAACTCTTCTCACTTCTATTTAGCAGCCACCGAATCCCTCAAGTTAATCGCCTAACTCTCCCAAGATATCGGTGAAGCTTCACCTTGGTAAACACCCTCACCATATAAGATAGCTACCAGTTTCAATAATGGATTTTTAAAGTAGTTTTGTTACAATGTTGTTTACAGAAATTGACAAAAAAGGATCTAAAGATCTTTCAAGAAATGCGACTCAATCACACAATGATCTTTCAAGAAATGCGACTCAAAGTATTGTGAAAGTGTCGGTGAATAATATTCAAAGGATATTTCAAAGTTGTATCAAAGTGATATTCAAAGTTCTATGAAAAGTGTGTTAGTTCGGTCAAAAAGTGTTTGAAATGAATGATTTGAGTCAGCTTATATATGTTTCGGAAAAACACAGTCAAATCAATTTCCCAATCGATTTTATAAAGGTTTAAAACAGCCCAATCGATTATCGAGTTTCTTGTTTTTCTTGATTCTTGAAAATATATAAATGAATCGATTTGGCAATCGATTCTTTTAATTCTTAAAACAGAAAACATAAGTATTTTCATATCAGAATCGATTGAGTAATCGATTATAGGTGTTTTGTTCAAACAACGAGATCAAAACAATCGATTACAAAGTCGACTCATTTGTACTCATAATCGATTTGACAATTGGCTGATGTAACACAAAACTTTAATCTAAACGATTTGCAAATCGATTGTGCTGATCACACAGACTTCAAACATTTTGCTTCAATCGATTCGTCAACCGATTGCACTAGTCTTAGTGATTCAGTTTTTTTTCTTCAATCGATTTGGCTTGGTACAGTGGCTCAGCCATTTGGGTCATAATCAATGTGCCAATCGATTATGGACTTGTTTCTGATATATGTTTAAGCAGTCTATTTTCTTAATCGATTTCGTAATCGATTGGTATATTTCTTGTAAGTCAAGAAACAAATTTCAATTGATGTCACAATTGATTTGATCTATCATAGCGGCTCAGACTGATAAAAAACTTTTGCACAGTCGATTTGCCAATTGATTTGTGTCAATATTTGGTTGTCTCTGTGACTTAACAATTCGATTTATCAACTGTTGTGTCAATCGATTGTTCAATCGATTGGTTGGTTACAGAGGCCAAGTTTGATGAAAAACATTTTCTGAATCGATTTGACAATCGATTATCGCAGATTTAGCTTGGCTCCTGTAAGTAACAAAATCAATTTTCCAATTGACGTGTAAATTGATTGTCCAATCGATTGGTTTAAATCCAGAGTTCAGGTTTCACTAAAACCTTTAAGTAATCGATTTCCAAATTGATGTACTTAGTGAAAACTTCAATTTTGATTTAAACAATCGATTGTACAATGGATTGAGCATTTGACTTGCTAATCGATTTGTTTGCTGGTTAATTTTAAGATTTCATTTTAAAACTTGGCAAATACTTAAGCATGAAATCATATGGATAAGTCTACTTAGTAACTACTACAACCACTAATGACACTAAGCAGAGTTGCATCTTTCTTCAGCTCATTCTCCACTTTTTGCTTGATTCCTTGTGTTCCAAGCTTGTGTCCAAGTGTATAGTGTTTACTTGATTTTCCTGAAATGTAACTTGATTCAAAGTTTTAGTTCAATCACATCACGGATGATCATTGTATGTTTGTTAATTATGTCAAAACCATAATCAGGGGGACTTATGTCCAACATCCTATGCATCCAATAGGTGTGTTTGTGTCATTGGATTAACATTTAGGTCATTTTCAGTATCCATTGACTTATGCTGGGGCAATTACGGATTTTAACCAATCTTGTGCATCCAATTGGTGTGTTTGTGTCATTAGATGAACATTTAGGTCATTTTAGTCATCCCTAGGCTTATTCTTGTCCAACTAGGATTTTAAACATATCACGTGTATCCAATAGGTGTGTTTGTATCATTGGATAAACATTTAGAATATTTTCATGCTCCCTAGTCTTATTCTTGCCCAACTAGGGTTTTTAAGCAATCTTGTGCATCCAATAAGCCTATTTGTGTCATTGGATCAACATTTTTGTCATTTTCGCCCTCCCTAAACTTATTCTTGTCCAATTACGGTTTTAACCAATCTTGTGCATCCAATTGGTGTGTTTGTATCATTGGATTAACATTTAGGTCATTTTCGTCCTTCCTAGACTTATTCTTGTCTAATTACGGTTTTTAACCAATCTTGTGCATCCAATACGTGTGTTTGTGTCATTGAATGAGCATTTAGGTCATTTTCATCCTCCCAAGACTTATTCTAGTCTAATTAGGATTTTTAAATAATCTTACTCATCCAATAAGTTCATTTGTGTCATTAGATCAACATATAGGTCATTTTCATCTTGCCTAGACTTATTCTTGGGTAATTAGGGTTTTTAACCAATCCTATGCATCCAATAGATGTACTTGCGCCATTGGATTTACATTTAGGTCATGTTCGTTCTCCTTAGGGTTATTCTTGTCCAATTAGGGTTTTAAACCAATTATGTGCATCCAATAGGTGTGCTTGGGCAAATAGGGTTTTTAACCTATCTTGTGCTTCCAATAGGGGTGTTTGTGTCAATGGATGAACAATTAGAATATTTTCATGCTCCCTAGTCGTATTCTTGCCCAACTAGGGTTTTTAAGCAATCTTGTGCATCCAATAAGCCTATTTGTGTCATTGGATCAACATTTTTGTCATTTTCGCCCTCCCTAAACTTATTCTTGTGTAATTAGGGTTTTAACCAATCTTGTGCATCCAATTGGTGTGTTTATGTCATCGGATTAACATTTAGGTCATTTTCTTCCTTCCTCGACTTATTCTTGTCTAATTACAGTTTTTAACCAATCTTGTGCATCCAATACATGTGTTTGTGTCATTGGATCAACATATAGGTCATTTTCATCCTGCCTAGACTTGTTCTCGGGAAATTAGGGTTTTTAACCAATCTTATGCATCCAATAGATGTGCTTGCGTCATTGGATTTACATTTAGGTCATGTTCGTTCTCCTTAGGCTTATTCTTGTCCAATTAGGGTTTTAAACCAATTATGTGCATCCAATAGGTGTGCTTGGGCAATTAGGGTTTTTAACCTATCTTGTGCTTCCAATAGGTGTGTTTGTGTCATTGAATGACGATTTAGGTCGTTTTGGTCCTCCCTAGGCTTGTACATGTCAAATTATGGTTTTTAACCAACCTTGAGTGTCCAATAAGTGTGTTTGTGTCATTGGATGAACATTTAGAACATTTTTCGTCTTTCCTAGTCTTACTAATTTCCAATTAGGGTTTTAATCAATCATATGCATCCAATAGGTGTATTTGTGTGATTGTATTGACATTTTGGTCGTTTTCATCATTCGTTAACTTATGCTTGTGTATCCAATAGGTGAGTTTCTGTCATAGGATGAATAACTAGGTCATATTTGTCCTCCCTAGTCTTACACTTGTCTAATTAGGACTTTTAGCAATCTTTTACAGCCAATAAGTTTATTTATGTCATTGGATTAACATTTAGGTCACTTTCATCCTCCCTAGGCTTATTCTAGTCCAATTAATGTTTTTAACCAATCTTGTGCATCCAATTCATTTGTGTCATTGGATTAACATTTAGGTGATTTTCATCCTCCATTGGCTTATGCTTGGGGAATCATGGTTTTTAACCAATCTTGTGCATCCAATATATGTGTTTGTTTCATTGGATGAGCATTTAGGTCATTTTCATGCTCCCTAGACTTATTCTTGTGCAATTAGGGGTTTTAACCGATCTTGTGCATCAAAAAAGTTCATTTGTGTCATTGGATTTACATTTAGGTCATTTTCCTCCATTCTAGACTTATTCTAGTCGAATTAGGTTTTTTAACCAATCTTGCACATGTAATAGGTTTTTTTGTGTCATTGGATGAGCATTTAGGTCATTTTCTTCCTCCCTAGACTTAGTCTTCTCCAATTACGGTTTTTCACTAATCTTGTGCATCCAATAAGTTCATCTGTGTCATTCGAATAAGATGTAGGTCATTTTCGTCCTCCCTAGGCATATTAATTGAAAATTAGGGTTTTTAAACAACCTTCTGCATCAAATAGGTGTGTTTGTGTAATTGGATTAACAATTAGGTCATTATTGTCCTCCCTAGTCTTATATTTATCCAAATAGGACTTTTAGCAATCTTTTACATCCAATACATTCATTTTAGTCATTGGATTAACATTAAGGTCACCTTCATCCTCCATTGACTTATGCTTTGGCAATTAGCGTTTTTACCCAATATTGTGCTTCCAATAAGTGTGTTTGTGTCATTTGATTAACATGTAGGTCATTTTCGGCCTCCCTAGGCTAATTCTTGTCCAATTAGGGTTTTTAACCAATCGTGTTCATCCATTAAGTAAATTTGTGTCATTCGATTAACATTTAGGTTATTTTCGTCCTCCCAAGGCTTATTCTTGTCCAATTAGGGTTTTTAACCAATCTTTAGCATCCAATAGGTGTGTTTGTGTTATTGGATTAATATTTAGATCATTTTCGTCCTCCATAGGCTTATTCTTTTCAAATTAGGGTTTTTAACCAATCTTGTGCATCCAAAAGGTGTGTTTGTGTTACTGGATGATCATTTAGGTCATTTTCATTCTCTGTAGTGTTATTCTAGTCCAATTATGGTTTTTAAGCAATCTAGTGCATCCAATAACATTTAGGTAATTTTCGTCATCCTTATGCTTATTCTTGTCCAAATAGCATTTTTAAGTAATCTTTTGCATCCAACAAGTTCATTTGTGTCATTAGATTTACATTTAGGTCATTTTCATCCTCCCTAAGCTTATTCTTGTGGAATTAGGGTTTTGAACCAATCTTGTGCATCTAATAAGTGTTTTTGTTTCATTGGATGATCATTTAGGTCATTTTCGTCCTCCCTGGGCTTATTCTTGTTGAATTAGGGTTTTTAACCAATCTCGTGCATCCAGTAGGTGTGTAAGTGTTATTGGATCAAGATTTATGTCATTTTGATCAACCCTAGTCTTATTCTTGTCCAATTAGGGTTTTTAAGCAATCTTGTGCATCCAATAAATTCATTTGTGTCATTAAATTAATGTTTAGGTAATTTTTGTCCTCTCTATGCTTTTTCTAGTCCAATTAGGGTTTTTAACCAATCTTGTGCAATTAATAGGTGTGTTTGTGTCATTAGATTAACATTTAGGTCATTTTCGTCCTCCCTAGGATTATTCTTGTCTATTTAGGGTCTGTAATGAATCTTGTACATCTAATAGGTGTGTTTGTGTCATTGGATGATAATTTAGGTCATTTTCGTCCTCACTAGTCTTATTCTTGTCCAATTAGAGTTTTTAAGCACTCTTGTGCATACAATGAGTTCATTTGAGACATTGGATTAATATTTAGGTCACTTTCGTCCTCCCTACGCTTATTCTAGTCCAATTAGGGTTTTAAGCATTCTTGTGTATCCAATAATTTCATCCTCCCTTGACTTGTTCTTCACAAATCTTGTCCTTCCAATAGGTATGTTTGTGTCATTGGATTAGCATTTAGGTCATTTTTGTCCTCCCTAGGCTTATACTTGTCCAATTAGGGTTTTAAGCCTATCTTGTGCATCAAATAGGTGTGTTTGTGTCGTTGGATAAACATTTAGGCCATTTTCGTTTACCCTAGTTTTATTCTTGTCCAATTAGGGTTTTTAAGCAATCTTGTGCATCCAATAAGTTCCTTTGTGTCGTTGGATGAACATTACGTCAATTTCCCCCCGTTTAGGCTTATTCGTGTCCAATTAGGGTTTTAAAACAATCTTGTGCATCCAATAAGTGTGTTTGTGTCATTGGATTAACATTTAGGTTATTTTTGTCCTCCCTAAGCATTTTCTTGTCCAATTAGGTTTTTTAACCAATCTTGTGTATCCAATAAGTGTGTTTGTGTCATTGGATGAACATTTAGATCATATTCCTCATCCCTAGGCTTATTCTTGTCCAATTATGGTTTTTAACCAATCTTGTGCATCCAATAGGTGTGTTAGTGTCATTGGATGAACCTTTCATTCATTCTCTTCCTCGATAGGCTTATTCTAGTCCAATTTGGGTTTTTAGCCAATGTTGTGAGTTTGATAGGTGTGTTTGTGTTTTTTGATGATCAATTAAGTCATTCTCGTCCTCCTTAGGCTTATTCTTGTACAACTTGGGTTTTTAACTAATCTTGTGCATCCAATAGGTGTGGTAGTGTCATTGGTTGAACTTTTAAGTCTTTTTTGTTCTCCCTAGGGTTATTCTAGTCCAATTAGGCTTTTTAACCAATCTTGTGCATCCAATGTTGGTATAATGGCCTCTATCCTTAGGATGTTTTATACAATATGACTAACAAGATTAAACAATTTAACAATGACAAATTCAAAACTTATTAAACAATATTCATGACAAAGATTCCAAAACACATGTATTATCAAGATAAGGAGTATGGATTCCAAACTTATTCAACAACAAACATTGAAGAACACATGCAATATTAAGATAAAGAGTATAGATTCAAATCTTATTCAACAATAGACATTCAAGAACACATGCAATATTAAGATAACGAGTATAGGGATAGAAAAGTGTGCACCAGGGATTTTTTTACTGGTTCGACTATCGATTTGATAGTCTACATCTAATCCTGAAATCACTCACAGATTTCAGCCTTTACTAGAAATGATTTGAGTATGTTTATAGACTTTCCAGCACTTCACTGCCTATACATCTAACTCAACATCAATCTACCACCAACCTATCCTTACGAGCTAATCGCCAAGCTCTAGCAAGATCAGATTGAGATCTCATTTAGATGAACACAAGCATCCTAAAAGATGACCACCAGTTTCACAATACTGGATTTCAACAGCACACTTTCTTTTACAAAGATTCTTTCAAAAAATAACTAGAGAAAAACTAAGAACACTTAATTCAATCACAATAGAATTCTCACACTAAGTATTTGCCAATGAGTATATGTGAGTTATAACAATCTTTCTCTCAAGGTGTATTTTTCAAAAAACCAATGAAGCACTTTCAGTTTTCTTTGTTATGAAAAATGTTATGATTGTTATGAAAAATTGTGATTGATTCAGTTTACATAGTTTCAGAATAACATCAAAAAAATCAATTTCCCAATCGATTTTATTAAAGAGTAATACCAGCTTAATCGATTGGCTAATCGATTATCACCTTTCTTGTTTTTCTTGAATCTTGAAAAAAGATGAACTAATCGATTTCCTAATCGATTCTTTTAATGCATATATCAGAAACTGATACTCAAATTATATCTGAATCGATTGAATAATGCTAATATCTTCCTGTAACTCAAACATTTACTCCAATCGATTTGGCTTGTCACGGTAACTCATATATTTAGTTAAAATCGATGTGCCAATCGATTATGCAATGTGTTTCTGATAAATGATTAACTAGTTCATTCATTCAATCGATTACCTAATCGATTAGTGCAAAACTTGCAACTTAAGAAATTTATTTCAATTGATTGTCCAATCGATTTTGTTAATTACAGAACACATGTCTGATGAAAAAACATTTTCATAATTGATTAACTCAGTAAGAGCTTGGTTTTGTGGATCACAAAATCGATTACTCAATTGATTTGCAAATCGATTGTCCAATGGATTTCTTTAATCACAGAACACATACATGATTAAAAACATTTAAGTAATCGATTTCCCAATCGATTAACTCAGTGAAAATTTGTGAATTAGACAATCGATTACCTAGTTGATTTATCAATTGATTTACCAGTTGATTGATTTACTTACTTATTTTATGATTTCATTTTTAATTTGGCAAATAATTAGATATGAAACCCTAATGATGAATCTACCTATTAAATACTATGACCACTAGACAAAATTGCATATAATCTTCAAGCTTTGTATATTATCATCAATCTTTGCTTGATTGCTTGACATCCAAGATTTGTCCAAGGGTTTGATTCTTTTTCACATAATCTTCAAGCCTTATGATTAATCTTGGCTTGATTGATTTCCTGAAATGTATCTCAACTTACACCATTAGATTTATCAAATAATGCATATACATTGCATGTTTGAAAGTTATATCAAAATCAATATCAAGGAGGCATATATCTTACATCCAATAGGTGTGTTTGTGTCATCGGTTGAATATTTAGGTCATTTTCATCGTCCCTAGGCTTATTCTTGTCCAATTAGGGTTTTTTAACCAATCTTGTGCATCCAATAGGTGTGTTTGTGTCATAAAATAAGCATTTATGTGATTTTTGTCCTCCCTAGGCATATTTTGGTCCAATTAGGGTTTTCAACCAATCCTTTGCATCCAATAAGTTCATTTGTGTCATTGGATTAACATTTATGTCATTTTTTCCCTCCCTAGATTTATTCTCGGGCAATTAAGGATTTTCAGCAATCTTATGCATCAAATAAGTTCCTTTGTATCGTAGGATTAACATTAGTTCATTTTCATCCTCCCTATGCTTATTCGTGTGCAATTAGGGTTCCGAACCAATCTTGTGCATCCAATAAGTGTGTTTGTGACAATTGCTTAGTACGTTGCTCGCAAAAAACTTCCAACACCTTAGAGAAGAAAAACTCTTGCCCCTTAAGAAAACCTAAAAACATGTCAAAAACCCACCTCTCCAAAACATTCTCCACAATGTTCCTCACTACGAGAACGTTCTCCTGTTCACCCACAACCTTCTCCAGAATACTCTCCTAACCCACAACATTCCCCACAAACACACACCAAACGTTCTCCATCTCCTCATTCTTCTTCTACCTCCACCTCATCTACTTCTGAACCGTCTCCTCCCTCTATGAAACCCAAACAAACTACGCCTCCTCTGATTTCCCGTGACAAATCTAAACGTTTTGGACGAGTCTTTGTGTTTGACAATCTCGTGGTCGACAGCAATGTTGTTCAGCATCACAATGATGCTCTTGGATGGACCTCCTTCTTACAAATTTCTGAATCTTACTAACTAGAGGTCGTTCGTGCATTTTATTGCAATGCCAAGACATTTGCTGACAACTCTCTAATCATTTCTACGATTAAGGGAGTGGAGATCAAACTGGCTCCAGACATTCTTGCCTCCATCTTCAGCTTCCCATAGAAGGTCCATTTGTCTTTGGTGACCATTGGTACTCAGCCTTGAATCTTCGCAAGACTAAAGTCTTATCTGATCTGTTTGAAGAAGACTCCACTCACTACTTGTCCACCTATCTTAAGCCCCTTCCTAAAGTGTTCAATAACATGTGCCAACATACTCTGATTCCTCACTGTGGAACTCATGAGTATGTCTCTGATAATGATGCTTTGCTAATCCATCATCTACTCAACTGCAAGAGACTGAACTTACCATATGTGGTTCTCCAACACATAGAAGTTCGAGAAGTTTTAGAAGATGAGAGAAATTGAGTTGAGAAATCGAATTAGGGTTTTAAGTAGTACTGTGCATAATTGATTTCTGAATTGATGTTATTAAGCATTTGCACAGGACACGTCGATTGCCAAATCGGTTTTGTTACCGTTATTTCAGGGAAATGAAAGGTTCTAGTTTTAGTTGCCTCCAACGGCTAGAAATTTTTGCAACATTCATTTTTCAAATCTACTCCCAAATCGATTTCCTTAAGTAAGTGTACAATGGTTAAATCGATGTCCAAATCAATTTTCATATCAGCTCAGGAAAGCTTATTATCACAGCAGCGATTTCCAAATCGACTTACTTGGCTTGCAATTGGATGACAATTTAGGTCATTTTCGTCCTCCCTATACTCATTCTCGTCCATTTATGATTTTTAACCAATCGTTGCATCCAATAGGTGTATTAGTGTCATTGGATGAACATTTAGGTCATTTTCATCTTCCCTAGGCTTCTACTTGTCCAATTAGGCTTTTTAACCAATCTTGTGCATTCAATAGGCGTGTTTGTGTCATTGAATTAACATTTAGGTCATTTTCGTCGTCCTTAGGCTTATTCTTGGGCAATTAGTGTTTTTAACCAATGTTGTGCATCCATTAGGTGTGTTAGTGTCATTGGATGATGATTTAGGTCATTTTTGTCCTCCCGAGGTTTATTTTTTTCCAATTAGGGTCTTTGACCAATCTTGTGCATACATTAGGTTCATTTCACTTGTTGGATTAGGATTTACGTTATTTTCATCCTCGCTAGGCTTATTCTTGTCTAGTAAGGGTTTTAACCAATCTTGTGATCCAATAGGTTTGTTTGTGTCATTGGAAGTACATTTAGGTCATTTTCGTCCTCCCTTGTCTTATTAATTTCGAGTTAGGGTTTTTAAGCAATCTTGTGCATCCAATAGGTGTGTTTGTGTAGTAGGATAAACATTTAGGTCATTTACGTCCACCCTAGGCTTATTCTTGTCCAGTTAGTATTTTTAACCAATCTTGTGCATCCAATAAGTTCATTTGTGCCATTGGATGATCTTTTCAATGATTTTCGTCAACCCTTGACTTTTTCTTGGGCAACTAGGGTTTTTAGCCATTCTTGTGCATCCAATAGATGAGTTTGTGTCATTTGATTTATACTTAGGTCATTTTCATCCTCCCTAGGCTTATAATTGTCCAATTAGGCTTTTTATCCAATCTTATGCATCCAATAGGTGTGTATGTGTCATTGGATGAACATTTAGGTCATTTTCAACCTCCCTAGGCTTAGTCTTATTAAAGTAGGGTTTTTAACTAATCTTGTGCATCCAATAAGTGTGTTTGTGTCCATGGATCATCGTTTAGGATATTTTCATCATCCATGGGCTTAGTCTTGTCCAATTAGGGTTTTTAAGCAATCTTCTACATCCAATAGATATGTTTGTCTCATTGGATGAGCATTTAGGTCATTTTCGTCCTCCCTAGCCTTATTCTCATCGAATTTGAGTTTTTAACCAATATTGTGCATCCAATAGATGTGTTTGTCTCATTGGATGAGCATTTAGGTCATTTTCGTCCACCCTAGCGTTATTCTCGTCCAATTTTGGTTTTTAGCCAATCTTGTGCATACAATAGGTGTGTTTGTGTCATTGGATGAGCATTTTGGTCAGTTACGTCCTCCCTAGCCTTATTCTTTTCCAATTAGGGCTTTTAACCAATCTTGTGTATCCAATAAGTTCATTTTTGTCATTGGATTAACATTTAGGTCATTTTCGTCCTCCCTAGACTTATTCTTGTGCAATTAGGGTTTTTAACCAATCTTTTGCATCCAATAGGTGTGTTTGTGTCATTGGATTTTCATTTAGGTCATTTTCGTCCTCCCTAGGCTTAATCTGGGGCAATTAGAGTTTTTAACTAATCCAGTGCATGCAATACGTGTCTTTATGTCATTGGATTAACATTTAGGTTATTTTCGTCCTCCCTAGACATATTCTTGTCCAATTATAGTTTTTAACCAATCATGTGCATCGAATAGGTCGGTTTGTGTCATTGTCGTCCTCCTTAAGCTTATTCATGTCCAATTAGGAATTTTAACGAATCTAGTGCATCCAATAGTTGTATTTGTGTCATTGGATGAACATTTAGGTCATTTTCGTCCTCCCTAGGCTTATTCTTGTCCATTTAGGGATTTTAAGCAATCATGTGCATCCCATAGGAGTGTTAGTTTCATTGGATGAAAATTTAGGTCATTTTCATCTTCCCTAGGCTTATACTTGTCCAATTAGGCTTTTTAACCAATCTTGTGCATTCAATAAGTGTGTTTGTGTCATTGGGTTAACATTTATGTCATTTTCGTTGTCCCTAGGCTTATTCTCGTCCAATTAGTGTATTTAACCAATCTTGTGATTCCAGTAGGTGTGTTTGTGTCATAGGATAAACATTTAGGTCATTTTCGTCCTCCGTAAGCTTATTCTCGTCCAATTAATGTTTTTAACAAACTTGGCCATCCAATTGGTGTGTTTGTGTCATTGGATTAACATTTAGGTCATTTTTGGTGTCCCTAGGTGTATTCTCGTCCAATTTGGGTTTTTAACCAATTTTGTGCATCCAATAGACGTGTTTGTGTCATTGGATGACAATTTAGGTCATTTTCATCCTCCCTATGCTTATTCTTGTCCAATTATGATTTTTAACCAATCGTTGCATCCAATAGGTGTATTAGTGTCATTGGATGAACATTTTGGTCATTTTCATCTTCCCTAGGCTTATATTTCTCCAATGAAGGATAGTAACCAATCTTCTGCATCCAATAAGTTCACTTGTGTATTTGGATTAACATTTAGGTCATTTTAGTCCTCACTAGACATTTTCTTGGGCAATTAGGGTTTTAAACCAATCTTGTGCATCCAGTAGGTGTGTTTGTGTCATTGGATGAATATTTCGGTCATGTTCATTCACCCAAGGCTTATTCTTGTCCAATTAGTGTTTTTAACATATCATGTGCATCTAGTAGGTGTGTTTGTGTCATTGGATGAATATTTAGGTCATTTTTGTCCTCCCTAATTTTATTCTTCTCTAGTAGGTGTGTTTGTGTTGTTGGATTAATATTAAGGTCATTTTAATATTCCCTAGGCTAATTCTTGTCTAATTAAGGTTTTTAAACAATCTTGTGCATCCAATAGACGTGTTTACATCGTTCGATGATCATTTAGGTGATTTTCGTCCTCCTTAGGCATATTCTTGTCCAATTAGGGTTTTTAACAAATCTTGTGAATCCAATAGGTGTGTTTGTGTCATTGGATGTTCACCTAGGTCATTGTCGTCCTCCCTAGGCTTATTCTTGTCCAATCAGTGTTTTTATCCAATATTGTGCATCCAATAGGTGTGTTTATGTCATTAGATGAAAATTTATGTCATTTTCGTCCTCCCTAGGTTTATTCTTGTCCAAATTGGATTTTTAACCAACCTTGTACGTCCAACAGCTGTGTTTGTGTGATTGGATGAACATTTAGGTTATTTGTGTCCTCCCTAGGATTACTCTTGTCCATTTGGCTTTATTAACCAATCTAGTGCATCCAATATATGTGTTTGAGTCTTTGGATAAACTATTAGCCCATTTTCGTCCTCCCTAGGGTTATTCTTGTCCAACTAGGGTTTTAAGCCAATCCTATACATCCAATAGATGTGTTTATGTCATTGGATGAACATTTAGGTTATTAACCAATCTTTTGCATCCAATAGGTGTGTTTATATCATTGTATTTACATTTAGGTCACTTTTTTCCTTCCTAAGCTTATTCTTGTCAAATTACGGTTTTCAACCAATCTTTTGCATCCAATAAGTTCATTTGTGTCAGTGGATTAACATTTAGATCTTTTTCGTCCTCCCTAGACTTATTCTTGGCCAATTAGGGTTTTTAACCAAACTTTTGCATCCAATAGGTGTGTTTATGTCATTGGATGAACATATAGGTCATTTTCGTCCTCCTTATGCTTATTCTAGTCCAATTAGGGTTTTTAACCAAACTTGTACATCCAATAGGTGTGTTTGTGTCATTGGATGAACATTTAGGTCATTTTCGTCCTCCCTAGGCTTATTCATGGGAAATTAGTGTTTTTAACTAATCTAGGGCATCCAATACGTGTGTTTGTGTCATCGGATAATCATTTAGGTCATTTTTGTCCTCCCTAGGCTTATTCTTGGGCAATTAGTGTTTTTAATCAATCTTGTGCATCTAATAGATGTGTTTATGTCATTGGATGAACGTTTAGGTCATTGTCATCCTCCATAGGCTTATTCTTGTCCAATTAGGGTTTTTAACCAATCTAGTGCATCCAATAAGTGTGTTTGTGTCCATCGATCATCGTTAAGGTTATTTTCATCATCCACAGGCTTATTCTTGTCCAATTAGGGTTTTTATGCAATCTTGTGCATCCAATAGATATGTTTGTCTCATTGGACGAGCATTTAGGTCATTTACATGCTCCTTAGCCTTATTCTCGTCCAATTAGGGTTTTTAACCAATCTTGTGCTTCCAATAAATTCATTTGTGTATTTGGATTAACATTTAGATCATTTTCGTCCTCCCTAGACTTATTCTTGTCCAATTAGGGTTTTTAACCAATCTTTTGCATCCAATAGGTGTGTTTGTGTCATTGGATTTTCATTTAGGTCATTTTCATCCTACCTAGAATTATTCTTGTCCAATTAGAGTTTTGAACCAATCATGTGCATCCAATAAGTGTTTGTGTCATATGATGAAAATTTAGGTCATTGTCGTCCTCCTTAGGCTTATTGTTGTCCAATTAGGGATTTTAACGAATCTAGTGCATCCAATAGTTGTATTTGTGTCATTGGATGAACATTTAGGTGATTTTCGTCCTCCCTAGGCTTATTCTTGTCCAATTAGGGTTTTTAAGCAATCATGTGCATCCCATAGGTGTGTTAGTTTCATTGGATGAACATTTGCGTCATTTTCATCATCCTTATGCTTATTCTTGTCCAATTAGGGATTTTAACCAATCTTTTGCATCCAATTAGTGTGTTTGTGTAATTGGAAGAGCATTTAGGTCATTTTCGTCCTCACAAGGCTTATTCTTATCTAATTTGGGTTTTTAACCAATCTAGGGTTTTTATCCAATCTTGGATGAACATTCAGGTCCTATTATTTGGAAATTAGGGTTTTTATCCAATCTTGTGCATCCAATAGGTGTATTTGTGTCATTAGATGAACATTCAGGTCCTTTTTGTCCTCCCTAGTCTTATTCTTCTCCAATTAGGTTTTTTAACCAATGTAGTACATATAGTAGGTGTGTTTGTGTTATCGGATAAACAATGTTGTCATTTTGGTCCTCCCTAGTGTTATTCTTGTCCGGTTCGGGGTTTTATCTAATCTTTTACTTCCAATAGGTGTGTTTGTGTCCTTGGATGAATATTTAGTTAATTTTTGTCCTCCTTAGGCTTATTCTTGTCTAATTTTAGTTTTTTTACCAATCATGTATATCCAATAAGTGTGTGTATGTCATTTTCATCCTCCCTAGGGCATAAGGTGTTGTTGTGTCATTGGATTAACATTTAGGTCATTTTCGTCCTCCCTACGCCTATTCGTGTCAAGTTAGGATTTTTAACCAATCTTGTGCATCCAATAAGTTCAGTTGTGTCATTGGATTAACATCTAAGTCATTTTTGTCCTCCTTTTACTTATTCTTGGGCAATTAGGGTTTTTAACCAATCTTGTGCATCCAATAGCTGTCTTCGTGTCATTGGATTAACATTTAGTTCATTTTCATCCTCCCTAGGCTTATTCACGGTAAATTAGTGTTTTTAACCAATGTTGTGCATCTAATAGATGTGTTTGTGTCATCAGATTTACATTTAAGTCATTTTCGTCCTCCCTAGGCTTATTCACTTCCAACTAGGGTTTTTAACAAATCTTGTGCATCCAATAGGTGGTTTAGTGTAACTGGATTAACATTAAGGTCATTATTGTCCCCCTACGCGTATTCTCGTATAATTAGATGTTTTAACAAATGTTGTGCATCCAATAGGTGTGTTTGTATAATTGAATGAGCATTTAAGACATTTTTGTCCTTCCTACACTTATTCTTGTCTAATTAGAGTTTTTAACCAATCTTGTTCATCCTATAGGTTCCGATAGGTGTGTTTGCATCGTTGGATTAATATTTAGGTCATTTTCTTCGTCCTTAGGCTTATTCTTGTACTTTTAGGGTTTTTAACCAATCTTGTGCATCCAATAGGTGTGTTTGTGTCATTGGATGAACATTTAGGTCATTGTCGTCCTCCCTAGTGTTATTCTAGTCCATGCAGTGTTTTTAACCAATCTTTTGCATCCAATAGGTGTGTTTGTGTTGTAGGATTAACATTTAGCTCATTTTCGTTCTCACAATAGTTATTTTATTCCATGAAGGGTTTTTAACCAATCTTGTGCATCCAATAGGTGTGTTTGTGTCATTGGATGAACATTTAGGTAATTTTCGTCCTCCCTGGTCTTATTCTTGTCCAATTTGGAATTTTTAACCAATATAGTGCATTCAATAGGTGTGTTAGTGACATTGGATGAATATTTAGGTAATTTTCATCCTCCTAAGGATTATTCTAGTCCAATTAGCATTTTTCAGCAATCTCGTACATCCAATAAGTTTGATTTGTGTCATTGGATTAACGTTTAGCTCTTTTTTGTCCTCCCTAGAATTATTCTCTTGCAATTAGATTTTTTAACCAATCTTGTGCATTCAATATGTGTGTTTGTGTAATTCGATTAACATTTAGATCATTTTCGTCCTCCCTAATCTTATTCCTTTCCAATTAGGGTTTTTAAACAATTTTGTGCAACCAATAGGTGAGTTAGTGTCATTTGATGAACATTTAGGTCATTTTCGACCTCCCTAGGGTTATTTTAGCAAAGTAGGGTTTTCAACCAATCTTGTGCATACAATAGTTGTGTTTGTGTCATTGGATGAACATTTAGGTCATTTTCGTCCTCCGTAGTCTTATTCTTGTCCAATTAGGGTTTTTAAGCAATCTTGTGCATCCAATAAGTGTGTTTGTGTCGTAGGATTAACATTTAGGTCATTTTCGTCCTCCCTGGGCTTATTCTTGTCCAATTTGGGTTTTTAACCAATCTTTTGCATTCAATAGGTGTGTTAGTCTAATTAGGGTTTTCCTGCAATCTTTTGCATCCAATAAGTTTTATTTGGTCATTGGATGAACATTTAGATCTTTTTCGTCCCCCTTAAACTTATTCTCGGGCAATTAGGGTTTTTACCCTATCTTGTGCATATGATAAGTGTGTTTGCGTTATGGGGTGAACATTTAGCTCATTTTGATCATCCCTAGGAATATTCTTGTCCAATTTGGGATTTTAACCAATGCTGTGCATTTAATAGGTGTGTTAGTGTCATTGTTTTCTCAATATAGATTTTTACCAATCTTGCGCATCCAATAGGTGTGTTTTTGTCATTGGATGAATATTTATATCATTTTTTCCTTCCTAGGCTTATTCTTGTCCAATTAGGGTTTTTAACCAATCTTTTGCAACCAATAGGTTTGTTTGTGTCATTGGATGAATATTTAGGTCATTCTCGACTTCCTTAGTCTTATACTTATTCAATTAGGGTTTTAAAGCAATCTTCTACATCCAATAAGTTCATTTGTGTCATCAGATTAACATTTAGGTCCTTTTCGTCCTCCCTAGGCTTATTCTTCTCTATCGGATGAACATTTAGGTCATTTTTGTCCTCCTTTGTCTTATTCTTGTCCAATTACGGTTTTTTAACAATCTTGTGCATCCAATAATTTCATTTGTGTCATTGGATTAACAATAAGGTCATTTTCGTCCTCCCTAGGCTTATTCTTGTCTAATAGCGTTTTTAACCAATCTTGTCCATCCAATACGTGTGTTTGTGTCAGTTAATGAACATTTAGGTCATTTATGTCCTCCCTAGGCTTATTCTTGTCCAATTAGGGTTTTCACCAATCTTGTGTCATTAGATGAACTTTTAGGTCAATTTCATCCACCCGAGACTTATTCTTGGGCAATTAGGGTTTTTAACCAATCTTGTGCTTCCAATAGGTGTCTTTGTGTAATTGGATTAACATTTAGATCATTTTCGTCCTCCTTATTCTTATTCTTTTCCAAATAGGCTTTTTAAACAATCTTGTGCAACCAATAGGTGAGTTAGTGTCATTTGATGAACATTTAGGTCATTTTCGACCTCCCTAGGGTTATTCTAGCAAAGTAGGGTTTTCAACCAATCTTGTGCATACAATAGTTGTCTTTGTGTCATTGGATGAGCATTTAGGTCATTATAGTCCACTGAAGTCTTATTCTTGTCCATTTAGGGTTTTTAAGCAATCTTGTGCATCCAATACGCGTGTTTGTGTCGTAGGATTAACATTTAGGTAATTTTCGTCCTCCCTAGGCTTATTCTTGACCAATTTGGGTTTTTAACCAATGTTGTGTATTCAATAGGTGTATTAGTGTCATTAGATGAACATTTCGTCCTCCTTTGGATTATTCTAGTCCAATTAAGGTTTTCTAGCAATCTTTTGCATCCAATAAGTTTTATTTGTGTCATTGGATGACCATTTTTGTCTTTTTCGCCCCCCTTAAACTTATTCCCGGGCAATTAGGTTTTTTAACCAATTTTGTGCATTCAATATGTGTGTTTGTGTAATTGGATTAACATTCAGGTCATTTTCGTCCTCCCTAGGCCTATTCTTGTCCAATTAGGGTTTTTAACCTATCTTGTGCTTCCGATAAGTGTGTTTGCGTTATTGGATGAACATTTAGCTCATTTTGATCATCCCTAGGCATATTCATGTCTAATTTGGGTTTTTAACCAATCTTGTGCATTCAATAGGTGTGTAAGTGTCATTCGATGAACATTTATGTCATTTTCTTTCTCCCTAGGCCTACTGCTTTCTCAATAGAGTTTTTAACCAATCTTGTGTATCCAATAGGTGTATTTTTGTCATTGGATGAACATTTATATCATTTTTTTTCTTGCTAGGCTTATTCTTGTCCAATTAGGGTTTTTAACCAATCTTTTGCAACCAATAAGTTTATTTGTGTCATTTGATGAACATTTTGGTCATTGTCGTCCTCCCTAGGCTTATTCTTCTCTATCGGATAAACATTTATGTCATTTTTGTCTTGTTTAGTCTTATTCTTGTCCAATTACGGTTTTTTAGCAATCTTGTGCATCCAATAATTTCATTTGTGACATTGGATTAACAATAAGGTCATTTTGGTCCTCCCTATGCTTATTCTTGTCTAATTAGAGTTTTTAACCAATCTTGTGCATCCAATATGTGTGTTTGTGTCATTTGATAAACATTTAGGTCAATTTCGTCCACCCGAGACTTTTTCTAAGGCAATTAGGGTTTTTAGCCAATCTTGTGCTTCCAATAGGTGTGTGTGTGTGTCATTGGATTAACATTGAGGTCATTTTTATCCTCCATATGCTTATTCTCGTCCTATTAGGGTTTTTAACCAATCTTGTGCATCCAATAGGTGTGTTTGTGTCATTGAATTAACATTTAGGTCATTTTCGTCTTACCTAGTATTAATCTTGTCCAATTAGGGTTTTTAAGAAATCTTTTGCATACATTAGGTTCATTTGACCTGTTGGATTAGGATTTACGTTATTTTCGTCCTCCCTAGGCTTATTCTTGTCCAGTTAGGGTTTTTAACCAATCTTGTGATCCAATAGGTTTGTTTGTGTCATTGGAAGCACATTTAGGTCATTTTCTTCCTCCCTGGTCTTATTATTGTCTAGTTACACTACTAGAAATTTCGCATATAGTGACCGATTTAGAGACCAAATTTTTTCAGTCACACTAGCGACCGAAATTTTGAACGTATGAACTAAATATTTTTCCGTCACTAAATCGGTCGCTAATTAAATTTAGAGACTAAAATAGCAACTAAATTTTAGCGACAAAAAATTCAGTCGCTAATTATCACTAATATAAAACTTGTCTTTTACACTAGTGACCGAAATAGAGACTGAAATTTTAAACCTTGAAACTAAATATTATTCGATCACAAAATTGGTCGCCAACAAAAAGTAGAGATTGAAATAGCAACTAAATTTTAGCAACCAAAATTTTCAGTCGCTAACTAATTTTTAATTACATAATTTAATTTTTTTATTAATAAAAAAAATATAAAATAGTTTTTGCAGAATTAATTTGTTTTTAGAAAATGTGAAATATTCAATACTTAATTAAAAAAAAGAAATAATTAGAAAAAGAAATTAAAAAATAAAATTATGTAATCATGTGTTTGAATATTTGTTCTCTCAATTTTTTCTTTTTCAGTTTACTCAAATAAACCCTAAAACTTCATTTCCTTCAATAATTTTTTGTAACACCACAACTCAGAGTAATCCGCTCTCTGCTACCTAGTTCAAGCAGTTAAGCCAAAACAAGACTTATTTCTTACTAGACTCAATTCTTTCGTTTACTTCTCTTTCTTTTCTTTCACTATTCCCACCAAACCTTGGATTCTCTTTATGCTTTCAATCAATTTTTCTACCAAAAAAAATTAGTTCATTTTTCTTTCTCAACCCACCACAAACCCTAAAACCATCATTCGTTGTTAATCCCCTCTCAAACCAAACTCCGCAGCTACGACGTAAAGGCAATTGAGTCTCTTAACCCGTTAAACTACAACTGTGGCGTGAAGCCCTCATTGTTCGTCGGCTATTGTGAACCAAAAGGTAAGAAATTTATATTTTAATTTTCTAATTTTGCTTCACTATTGTTGTTTTTTTTTTCTTTGTGATGTAATCATTTTGAATTTATTTAACTAAAAGGGGTAAAAAAATTCTGCATATAAGGTGTTTGATAATATGTACTTTTGATAACTTTAATTAAAAGGGGTAAATAATTCTGCATATAAGGTGTTTGATAATATGTACTTTTGATAATTTTAACTAAAGGGGGTAAAAAAATTCTGCATATAAGGTGTTTGATAATATGTTTTATAATTTATGTATGTTGTTTTTTCCAACAACTAATATTAGAGTTTTAGTTTGGTCCATAGAAATTAAATTGTTAAAATATTCTATGATTGCAACAATGTCTTATCTTCCACGTTACAAAAGATTGAAATATTGTAAAGTGTTGTTTTTTCCAAAAAGACCATAATTAGAAAAGACATGCTACTTAAGTTGTCTATTGTGACACACCTATCTTTCCTAGAAACCTATTTGGTGCAAGTTTACATTCGCCATATAAATTTTAATGAAATAATCAAATTTACTTTATGAAATATTCAAGTCAAGCATGTGTTGATATGATCAAGATTGCACCAGCTGTAAAATGAAAAATGTTAGTGAATTCTTGGCATAGTTTAACTTCAAGTGAAATATACTATTTGAACATAATATGATAATTTTTCTAAAATAAGATGTCGGTGTACATAATTAAAATATAAAATCTATCAATTATAATCAAGGTGGAGAGTTGGAGTTAGTGTAGACAATTATAATATCTTGAAACAACTCTCACGTTACTCCGTATGGTAAAAAAAAAAGGAGGCCAATTTATAAGTATGACATGGCATTGTGGGGACCACTTGGCAGTAGTACATTGAAACTCAAAATATGTTCTTTTAACTAGAGAAAGACTATAAGAGATCATTCTCCTGTAAATAATATTTCATATTTTGCAATGGCAATCTCAATCAGGATAATAAATATAAAAATAAATCTTAACTGATTCCTAAAGTATATACCTTCACTGTTATTAGATTTCCAATGTACAATGTCTTTGTATTACCATGACTGATTGTAATGCTAACACATCTTTTACAAGAGTTCAAAAATGAAACCATAGTTCTAGTTACAAGACAAAATATTAACACTGTTCTATATGGGATTATGAGGCATAATGAGATATCAAGGAGCTTGTGGTCATCATAGTTAAGTGATTTTTTGTAGAGATGTGAAATCCAAGTTGAAAATAAACTCTTGCCAAGTGCAGATAATTTGTCATGTGTTTTTAGTTCTCCTTGAACGAGACGACTTATTTGCTCCAACCTTCTTCGGAGAACAAGTGATACACTTTTGAGGATCTTCATCGCTTAAGTCATTATCACTTTCTTCATCAAAACTTTCAGTTTTGTCTGTGTCTTCCTCTTGAGGAGATTTGTCAGCATTACCTTGTTTCGACAGCTGATCTGGAAGCTCTCTCAGTTTTGCTTTCTTTGAATTTAAGACACCCAGAAACTATAACAGAATAACATATGCAGATTTAGTTGGAAACACGAAAGTAGAGGGGAAAAATGCAAAATCTATAATGTCATCATAGTACAAGTAATGAAAAACATCATAAAATACCAAAGAAATCTATTGTTTTACAATTTAATTTTGTGTTGCATTTATCAATTTTTTTATGTTTATTTTTCTAAGGGACTTGTTGGTTTAAATTAGTTTAGGACCCTATTTGCGACTTACAAATTAGTTTAACAACCTACAATGTTTATATATTATATGCAACGTCAGGCATTACAAATGACCGTCTAAAAACAGTGTAATGGAATGACTTGATTACAAAAAATATACTAGTTTATGGATGTAATTACAACTTTTTAAGTTCGGGAACTATTTATAAATCCTCAAATAGTTTAGGGATATACAAAGTAATTAAACCTTAGATATTCAAGATACAAATATGAAAGGGTTCCATATGGGAAAAATAACAACTAGTTCAATCAATTAATTGCTTGAGCAATCTACCGGGAGTAGGACGAATGGAATTCTTGAGTGATATAGGGATTAACCATGCTATGCCAGTAAACCATGCAGGTCAAAACTTTCAATGGACAAAAAGAGATGACAAAAAAAGAATTACAAAGTGAAAGTAAACGAAATTACCTTTGAATAGATTTGAGATTCCAAATCCACCCTTTCATTGGCTATCCTCTTGCAAGTAAACAACACCAAACAAGAATAATAAAGAACATTACTTACTTCATAGCATGGATCACTTATGCTCTACTGGAACTCGATACATTTTATAGTTGTATATTTTCATTTCCTTTTTGCCGTGATTACTGGTTGATTTGATATTTTTATTATTATTGTTATTTTAAAAGAAAAATACATTTTACTCAATTTGTTAATATCAGTTGTTAATTTCTATTTTTTTTTTTTTTGATTATTTTCATGTTATATAGGCATTCTTGTAATTTTGGAATAGCAAAGAGGCTGAGCAGTTTTCCTGTACAAAATATAAGGTTGAGTATTCAATTTTTGGAAAGGTAAATTTTTGATTATGCTTCATTCTATATAGACATTATGCAACAAATAATTTTGTAATTTTGGAACATGTTAAATTGCATATTATTTATGAAAATGGAAGTGTCTACATGTGCTTAGGAAGTATGATGGTTAATTACTCAAATAGTTTATTTTATTAATTATAATGCATAGCATTTGCTTAATGATATTACAGAAAATGGATATCCGCCAACGTCGTAGTTGGATGTATAATAGGGTAAATCCTAGTCGAAAGGGGTATACTGATGCATTTCTAAAAGGGTTAAATGAATTTGTGTCATTTGCAATCCAACAACCAGACATGTCAAATAGAGAAATTAGATGTACTTGTTCTGTTTTGTAAAAACATTAATTTCTTAGACTTTGAAGTGGTTAAGGTTCATATTTTAAGGAAAGGGTTTAAACCTGACTACTGGTATTGGACATCTCATGGAGAAAGTGATCCAGAGTTGCATGTAGAAATTAAGGGGGGGAAATCTGCACAAGAGCGACATAACAATTATTTTAATAGATTTGAAAACATGGTTTATGATGCTATTGGACCACAATATCAAATGCATTGTGATGAAGAATTAGAGGAGTTCCCAAATATAGATGATCAAAAGTTCTATGATTTACTAAATGCAGCTCAGAAGCCATTGTGGCCGTGATGCAAAGATCACACTGAATTGTCTTTTGCTGCTAGATTGTTGGCAATTAAATCAGAGGGAAATATTTCTCAACGGTCTTTTAATCAAACAATGGCACTTATGAAGGAGACACATCCTCCAAATAATCTGGTTCCTAAAGATTATTATAGGACCAAGAAAATAGTTTCAAAACTTGGTCTCACTACGGAAAAAATAGATTGTTGTGTAAATGGTTGTATGTTATTCTACACTGATGAATGTAAACAATTAAAAGAATGCAAGTTTTGTAATGCACCTCGTTATGAGAAGAAAAAAATTGGTAAGGATAAATTCAAAGAGGTACCTATGAAGAGATTGCATTATTTACCGCTAATTCCCAGACTTAAGAGATTATATGCTTCGATGAGTTCAGCTCCACATATGAGATGGCATTATGAAAATAGACGAGAACTTGGAGTGATGTGTCATCCATCAGATGGAGAGGCTTGGCAACACTTTGATCAAATTTATCCCTACTTTGCTGTTGAAGCGAGGAATGTGAGGTTGGGATTGTGTACTGATGGTTTTACACCATTTAATCATACTACGTCACCTTATTCATGTTGGCCGGTAATTGTCACTCCTACAACCTTCCTCCAGAACTATGCATGACAACTCCCTACATGTTTCTCACTTTGATTATTCCTGGACCACATAATCCAAAGAACAAGATAGATGTGTATTTGCAACCTTTGATAGATGAGCTCAAAGTTTTATGGAATGAAGGAGTGCTTACATATGATATTTCCAAAAAAACAAATTTTATAATGAAAGCTGCATTAATGTGGACTATTAATGATTTTCCTGCGTATGGAATGTTGTCTGGTTGGAGTACAGCAGGGAAATTAGCATGTCCATATTGCATGAGTCAATCCAAAGCTTTTTTCTTGAAACATGGTGGTAAGTGTTCTTGGTTTGATTCTCATCGTCAATTTTTGCCTATGGATCACGTATTTAGAAGAAATAAGGATGCATTTTACAAGAATCGAATAGCAAAGTCTCAACCTCCACAACGGTTAACTGGGGATGATGTGTGGGAAGAAGTTTGTAATCTCCCTAAAATAACTGAGGTTGATCCGTGTATATGTGATGGATTTGGTGTGAATCATAATTGGAAAAAATAAAGTATCTTTTGGGAGTTGCCTTATTGGAAAACCAACTTAATAAGGCATAATCTTGATGTAATGCATATTGAGAAGAATGTGTTTGATAATATTTTCAATACAGTGATGGACATCAAAGATAAAACCAAAGATAATGTTAAGGCAAGAATGGATTTAAAGGAGTATTGTCGAAGAAAGGAGTTAGAGCTACACATACAATCTAGTGGAAAAGTTTTAAAGCCTAAAGCCAAATATGTTTTGTCTAGCGATCAACAAAAGGCTGTGTATAAATGGATTTCTGAGTTAAAAATGCCTGATGGACATGCTTCAAATTTGAATAGATGTGTAAACACAAGAGATGGGAAGTTAATTGGAATGAAAAGTCATGATTGCCATGTATTTATGGAGCGGTTGTTACCAATTGCTTTTAGTGCACTTCCACATCATGTGTGGAATCCTATAGCCGAGTTGAGTAAATTTTTTAAAGATTTGTGCTCAACAATTTTGCGAGTGGATGATTTGTTGTTAATGGAACAAAATATAGTGATTACAACTTGTAAATTGGAACGAATATTTCCACCTAGATTCTTTAATTCCATGGAGCATATTCCGATTCATCTTCCTTATGAAGCAAGGGTTGGGGGTCCTGTGCAATATCGTTGGATGTATCCATTTGAGAGGTAATTATTCAAATATTTCAACCTACAAATCTATATTTTATTTATTTATTTGTAATTAGTAGTTAATATTATATGTTTTTTTTAGGTACTTGAATAGGTTGAAACAAATGGTTAAAAGTAGATCACATGTAGAAGGGTCAATTGTTGAGGCATATCTATGTCAAGAGACTTCTAATTTCTGTTCATATTATTTTGAATCTCATGTGCAATCTTTGAAAAATAGAGTAGGTCGAAATGATGATGGGGGTAAACATGATGTAGTTCAGAAAAATTTATCAATTTTCAATCATTCTGGTCGCTCAGCTGGAACTTGTAAGAGTAAATATTTGAATGATAGAGAATTAACTGCTGCACATTTGCATGTTCTACTAAATTGTGAAGAAGTTCAACCATATATTGAGTAAGTAAAATAAATTGATCTTAATTTATATATCCTTTTTTTTTATCAATCATATAACATAATATATATATATGTGTGTGTGTGTGTGTTAGATGCTTTGTGCAATATTTGGAAGCATGTGATCCAAATATAAGTCAAACTGAAGTGGATGGTAAAATTGCATATGAATTTCCAAGTTGGTTTCAAACATACGTAAGTGTTATGTGATTTCAACTATTATATTTCAATTATAGTACATGACTTATCTTGTAGTTGTGGAATATAATAAGTTTATTTTGCCTATTGATAGGTACATGATAAAAATAACTTGGTGCAAAATTTGAATTTGCACCACTTAGCATATGGTCCTATGAGGAAGGTTCATACTTGGCCTATTTATTTTGTAAATGGTTTTAAGTTTCATACAGAAGAGTGGAGTGTTGGTAAGAAAACCATTAATTGTGGACTTTGTGTCAAGGGTGACGATGAAGGAGTTGAAGAAAATTAATATTATGGTATTGTTAAAGAGATTTTGCAAGTTGAATACCTAGGAGAACCAACCAAGCAATTAGTTTTATTTAATTGTGAATGGTTTGATATTGTTGCCAACAATGGCATGAAGATTCAACACCAATATGGCATTGTGGAGGTTCATCGTCGTAGAAGATATTCAAATTATGATCCTTTCATAATTCCAACAAATGCTATCCAGGTGTATTATGTACCATGCCCAGAAAAATTAAAAGAAAAAGTTGATTGGTGGGTTGCCATTAAAACCAAACCTAGAGGCACAGTCGATGATCGATATACATTAGAAGTTGCATATCAAGATTCAACATCTACCACAACAAATATAGCTTTTGCTACAAATGATGAGCTACTTGATCATTTGAGAGATGAAGGGGAAAATGAGGAAGTTGAAATGAATATTGAGGTTGCAAAAGACCAAGAGGATGAAGAGGAGGACGACATAGATTCTGACGAATTTGATTCAGAAAATGATTTTGAAAACCATTATAACTTTCATAATGATGATAATGATAGCGATGATGGTAGACATATTGATTATTAAAGTTTAATATTTTTCATTTTGTGGAGTAGATGAAAATTTATTACTATACTTTGTTGTTGTTTTTATGCTATAAACATTTTTAATTGTATTTTTTTTTATTAATTGTAGATGACAGATAAAGAGAAAGGAAAAGAAAAAGATCTCAAGACTCGTCAATTAAAACGACATTTCAAGCGTTCAAATGCAAATCCTTCTAACACATCTTATGTTGCACCCCGTCATAGTTCATCTCATGTTGCACCTTCTTCTAGTTCTCATGGTGCACCTTCTAGGACATCTAATGTTGCATTTCCTCATATTTCTCTTCCCTTAAGGACTTCAAGGACATCGGCTACTACCCCATCACTTAGGACATCTCAAGTTACACCTCTACCTCGAACTTCCCATGTGACACCTCCATCTTCGATACGAAGGGTAGATTCACCATCTACTTCACAACCATCTCATTCTGAAGGAGTGAATAGCCCAGGATCCAATGAAACTGTCATTGCATCTGAGACACAAACCAATAACGGCAAGCGAACTTTATACCTTGACGGACAAGGGTAAATATATACATATATTTTTAGTTATTTAAGTATATTATATAAACTTCATAACTACTAACATGTATTGTTTGTAGATTTTTGCCTTCGCATCCTGCAGCAAATGGGATTGGAGATATTATCAAAAGTAATTTTAGTAAGCCATGGCCATCATGGAAAAAAATAGACATTAATACGAGAGACTTGTGGTTTGAAGAGTTTAAGGTATATTGTTTCAAGGGCACCTTTAATATGTTTAAAACTAGAAAATGTGTTATTTATTCACTCCTTTATATTTTAACTAATAATGTCTTATGTCTTTAAAAAAATATTATCACATGTTAACCTATTAATTGTTTGTATATATATAGAATAGATTTAATATTTGTCCACTAGATGATGTGTGGGCTAGAAAGAACTTTGACATACGAGGTGCAACAGTCATGAAAAATAATCTAAACAAGGTTCATAGCTCAATGACCAGACCAAGGTGGATTGGTCAGGATGTTTGGAATTCTTTATGTGATCATTGGGGAACTCAAGGATTCAAAAAGAAGAGCATACAAGCAAAAACAAATCGAGCATCTGACTGTGGAGGTTTTGGCGGGTCTCTTCACACTTGTGGCTCTATCACTATATCCCAACATAGAGTTAATTTGGTTAAGTTTCCTATCTTTTTTCTATATTTTAACTTTTATATATGATTTAATATGTAGTTGTAATCATATGCATGCACTAATCAAATTGAAAACAATGTGTGTTTAGTTCAATGTATGTGTGGTTGTTTAGCTTTTACACAATATAATTATGTTGTGTTAAAGTTTGTTGTGTGCATTTCATTTTTGTTTTGCAAATTAATTCTTGTAATTTTGTTTTACAAATTTCGTTTCTATTGTGCAAATTAATATTATGTTTACAAGTTTTTAATGTTGAGTTTTTTTATGTTGTTAGACGAATTTGAATGGCATTCCTCCTAGTCATTCGGATTTGTTTCTGCACACACATAAACATGGCAAGGATAAAACTTGGGTTGATAAAAGATCGGAATATGTTCATGTAAGAGCTTTCAACTTTAAAGTATATATTATTTATTTTTCTATGTTGGTTTTTTTTTCTTCATATAATATCGAAATAAAGTGTTTTAAAATATTAATTAGCTTTATATTTATGTTGACAGGAAAAATTTAAACGTAGGTTTGAAGAATTGACCCAAGAAACAACTTCACAAGGAACTCCTCCACCAAATGAATTAGATGTGTGGTGTGAGGTTGCTGGAATAAAAAGAGGACGAGTATATGGTCTCGGAATGGAATCTACTGTATTATTAGGGAGACCTAATTGTCATGGATCATGTTCTTCATCAACAGAGTGGGTTCAAAGACATGAATTTGAAGAAATGAGAAATGAAAGAGATCAACTTCGAGAGGAATTGGCTAATACAAACAGAGCAGTTGAGCGCAATAACCACTTGATAAATCAACTGATGAATAGCTTGAACTTTAAACCCATGCCATATACTAGAGATCAAATTCATGAAGATGGGATTAGTGATAATGATAATGAGATTGGTGATCATGATGATGGTGATTTTGATGATGAGATTGTTGATAATGATGCTCGTGATCATGATGGTGAAGAGTTAGATGGATAGTGATAACTTAATCTGATGTAACCAATATGTTGCAATTTATTTTGACTATATATATTATGTTTAAACTAAAATTTTATTTGTATTATTTTGAGTACTTACAAATATTAGTTAAATGTATTATGTTCTTTAATTATATACATTTATATGATTAATGTTTTCTAATGATTTTGGTGTTTGAATTTTTTAGATATTAAAAACAAATTAAAAAATTATTTTTATTTTTCTTTTGAACATTAAAGTAATATATTTTAAAAAATGGTAATATTTAGAGACGTAATTGGTGATCAAATATTTAATAAAAATAAATTATATCACAAATTTCATCTCTAAATCGGTCGCTAATGATATAAAAAATTAATTTAAAGTGGTTGCTAAATCAGTCTCAATAATCGGTCACAAAATTAGTCACAAAATCGGTCACAAAATTCGGTCACTAGATTGGTTACTAAATTCGGTCACTAAATCGGTCATTAAATTCGGTTGCTAAATCGGTCACTAAATTCGGTCGCTAAATCAGTCACTAAATTCGGTCGCTAAATCAGTCACTAAATTCGGTCGCTAAATTGGTCACCAAATTCGGTCGCAACAGCTAGCGACTAGCAGTTTACCAACTGATTTAAATTGGTCACTAATTTTGTCACTATTTGATTTAGTGACCGATTTTCTCCATTTAGTGACCAAAAATTTGGTCTCTAAAAGCGTTTTTTGTAGTAGTGTTAGGATTTTTAAGCAATCTTGTGCATCCAATAGGTGTGTTTGTGTAATAGGATAAACATTTTGGTCACTTACGTCCACCCTAGGCTTATTCTCGTCCAATTAATGTTAATGGTTGAATATTTAGGTCATTTACGTCCACCCTAGGCTTATTCTTATCCAATTAGTATTTTTGACCAATCTTGTGCATCCAATAAGTTCATTTGTGCCATTGGATGAACTTTTCGGTCATTTTCGTCTGCCCTTGACTTTTTCTGGGGCAATTAGGGTTCTTAGCCATTCTTGTGCATCCAATAGGTGAGTTTGTGTCATTGGATTGATACTTAGGTCATTTTCGTCCTCCATAGGCTTATAATTGATCAATTAGGCTTTTTATCCAATCTTATGCATCCAATAGGTGTGTATGTTTCATTAGATGAACATTTAAGTCATTTTCATCCTCCCTAGGCTTAGTGTTATAATAGTAGGGTTTTTAACCAATCTTGTGCATCCAATAAGTGTGTTTGTGTCCATGGATCATCGTTTAGGATATTTTCATCATCCATGGGCTTATTCTTGTCCAATTAGGGTTTTTAAGAAATCGTCTGCATCCAACATATATGTTTGTCTTATTGGATGAGCATTTAGGTCATTTTCGTCCTCCCTAGCCTTATTCTCGTACAATTTGAATTTTTAACCAATACTGTGCATTTAATAAATGTGTTTGTCCCAATTGATGAGCATTTAGGTCAATTTCGTCCTCCCTAGCTTTATTCTCGTCCAATTTTGGTTTTTAACCAATCATGTGCATACAATAGGTGTGTTTGTGTCATTGGATGAGCATTTAGGTCATTTACGTCCTCCCTAGGCTTATTCTTTTCCAATTAGGGTTTTTAACCAATCTTGTGCATCCAACAAGTTCATTTTTGTCATTGGATTAACATTTAGGTCATTTTCGTCCTCCCTAAACTTATTCTTGTCCAATTAGGGTTTTTAACCAATCTTTTGCATCCAATTGGTGTGTTTGTGTCATTGAATTTTCATTTAGGTCATTTTCGTCCTCCCTAGGCTTAATCAGGGGCAATTAGAGTTTTTAACCAATCTAATGCATGCAATACGTGTGTTTATGTCATTGGATTAACATTTAGGTCATTTTCGTCATCCCTAGTGTTATTCTTCTCCAATTATAGTGTTTAACCAATCATGTGCATCCAATAGGTCGGTTTGTGTCATTGGATGAAAATTAAGGTCATTGTCGTCCTCCTTAGGCTTATTCATGTCCAATTAGGAATTTTAACGAATCTAGTGCATCCAATAGCTGTATTTGTGTCATTGGATGAACATTTAGGTCATGTTCATTCTCCGAAGGCTTATTCTTGTCCAATTAGTGTTTTTATCCTATCATGTGCATCCAGTAGATGTGTTTGTGTCATTGGATGAATATTTAGGTCATTTTCGTCCTCCCTAATTTTATTCTTGTCCAATTAGGGGTTTTAAGCAGTCTTTTGCACCCAATAAGTTCATTTGAGTTGTTGGATTGACATTAAGGTCATTTTCATCTTCCCTAGTCTAATTCTTATCTAATTAAGGTTTTTAAATAATCTTGTTCATCAAATAGATGTGTTTACATCGTTGGATGAACATGTAGGTGATTGTCGTCCTCCCTAGGCTTATTCTTGTCCAATTAGTGTTTTTAACCAATATTGTCCATCCAATAGGTGTGTTTATGTCATTAGATGAAAATTTATCCCTAGGTTTATTCTTGTCGAATTTGGATTTTTAACCAACCTTGTACGTCCAATAGCTGTGTTTGTGTCATTGGATGAACATTTAGGTTATTTGAATCCTCCCTAGGATTACTCTTGTCCATTTTGGGTTATTAACCAATCTAGTGCATCCAATAGATGTGCTTGTGTCATTGGATGAACTATTAGCTCATTTTCGTCCTCCCTACGGTTATTCTTGTCCAACTTGGGTTTTTAGCCAATCCTGTACATCCAATAGATGTGTTTATGTCATTGGATGAACATTTAGGTAATTAATCAATGTTTTGCATCCAATAGGTGTGTTTATGTCATTGGATTTACATTTAGATCAGTTTTGTCCTTCCTAAGCTTATTCTTGTCAAATTAGGGGTTTCAACCAATCTTTTGCATCCAATAAGTTCATTTGTATTAGTGGATTAACATTTAGATATTTTTCGTCTTCCCTAGACTTATTCTTGGGAAATTAGGGTTTTTAACCAAACTTTTGCATCCAATAGTTATGCTTGTGTCATTGGATGAACATTTAGGTCATTATCGTCCACCTTATGCTTATTCTCGTCCAATTAGGGTTTTTAACCAAACTTGTACATCCAATAGGTGTGTTTGTGTTATTGGATGAACATTTAGGTCATTTTTCGTCCTCCCTAGACTTATTCTTGTGCAATTAGAGTTTATTACCAATCTAGGGTATCGAATACGTGTGTTTATGTGATTGGATTAACATTTAGGTGATTTTCGTTCTCCCTAGGCTTATTCTTGGGCAATTAGTGTTTTTTTACCAATCTAGTGCATCCAATACGTGTGTTTTTGTCATTGGATAAACATTTAAGTGATTTTTGTCCTCCCTATGCTTATTCTTGGGCAATTAGTGTTTTGTAGCAATCTTGTGCATCTAATAGATGTGTTTGTGGCATTGGATGAACGTTTAGGTCATTGTCATCCTCCATAGGGTTATTCTTGATCAATAAGGGTTTAAAACCAATATTGTGCATCCATAAGGTGTGTTAGTGTCATTGGATGATCATTTAGGTCTTTGACCAATCTTGTGCATCCAATAGGTGTGTTTCTGTCATTGGATTAACATTTAGGTTATTTTGGTCCTCCCTAGTGTTATTCTCGTCCAATTCGAATTTTTAACCAATCTTGTGCATCCAATAGTTGTGTTAGTTTCATTGGATGAACATTTGGGTCATTTTCATCATACCTATGCTTATTCTTGCCCAATTAGGGTTTTTAACCAATCTTTTGCATCCAATAAGTGTGTTTGTGTCATTGGAAGAGTATTTAGGTCATTTTCATCCTCACAAGGCTTATTCTTATCTAATTTGTGTCATCGGATTATTATTTAGGTCATTTTGGTGTTCCCAAGACTTATTCTTTGGAAATTAGGGTTTTTATCCAATCTTGTGCATCCAATAGGTGTATTTGAGTCATTGGATGAACATTCAGGTCCTATTTGTCCCCCCAAGTCTCAATTAGGTTTTTTAACCAATGTAGTACATCCAATAGGTGTGTTTGTGTTATTTGATAAACATTGATGTCATTTTGGTCCTGCCTTGTGTTATTCTTGTCCAATCCGGGGTTTTAACTAATCTTTTGCATCCAATAGGTGTGTTTGTGTCCATGGATGAATGTTTAGTTAATTGTCATCCTCCCTAGGCTTATTCTTGTCTAATTTGTGCTTTTAATCAATCATGTATATCCAATAAGTGTGTTTATTTCATTTTCATCCTGCCTAGGCCATAAGGTGTTGTTGTGTCGTTGGATTAACATTTAGGTCATTTTCGTCCTCCCAACGCCTATTCTTTTCCAATTAGGATTTTTAACCAATCTTGTGCATCCAATAAGTTCATTTGTGTCATTGGATTAACATTTAGGTCATTTTCGTCCTCATGTACTTATTCTTGGGCAATTAGGGTTTTTAACCAATCTGGTACATCCAATAGGTGTCTTTGTATCATTGGATTAACATTTAGATCATTTTCGTCCTCCCTAGGGTTATTCAAGGTAAATTAGGGTTTTTAACCAATGTTGTGCTTCTAATAAATGTGTTTGTGTCATCGGATTAACATTTAGGTCATTTTCGTCCTCCCTAGGCTTAGTCTTGTCCAATTAGGGTTTTTAACCAATCATGTGCATCTCATAGGTGTGTTTGTATCATTAGATGAAAATTTAGGGCATTGTCGTCTTCCCCGTGCATATTCTTGTCCAATTAGGGTTTTTATCCAATCTTGTGCATCTAATAGGTGTGGTTGTGTCATTGGATGAACGTTTAGGTCATTATCATCCTCCCTAGGGTTATTCTTGTCCAATTAGGGATTTTAACCAATATTGTGCATCCATTAGGTGTGTTAGTTTCATTGGATGAACATTTAGGTCATTTTCGTCCTCCATAGGCTTATTCTTGTCCAATTAGGGTTTTTAACCAATATTGTGCATCCATTAGGTGTGTTTGTGTCGTTGGATGATTATTTAGATTATTTGCGTCCTTCCTAGTCTTATTGTTGTCCAATTAGGGTTTTTAAGCAATCTTTTGCATCCAATAGATTCATTTGTGTCATTGGATTAACATTTAGGTCGTTTTCGTTCTCCCTAAGCTTATTCTTGTCCAATTAGTGTTTTTAACCAGTCTCGTGCATCCAATAGGTGTGTTAGTCTCATTGGATGAACAATTAGGTCATTGTCATCCTCCCGAGGGTTATTCTAGTCCATGTTGGGTTTTTAACCAATGTTGTGCATCTAATAGGTGTGTTTGTGTCAATGGATGAATATTATCGCGTCCAGTTTGTCCACGAAAAAGGTGTCGCCACCAATTTTATTTGTTTTTTAAAGGAAAAATTGGATAAAACCAAAAATAATATTTTTGAACACGAAATTCGGATTCGGGAGTCGTTTACGAGTAGGGAAATATTATTACCCTACAACGTCCGTTAAAACGGTTACCTGATAATTAACTATATACAAACTATTTATTTATTTATTTATTTTTACTCCAAAAAGAATAATTAAAAAAATTAAATTATTTACATTTTTGAAAGAAGAAAAATATATATTTTATTAATTTGGTTTGACAAGGGGAAGACCTTGCTCCTACGTATCCCCAGGTGCAATAGGGAAATCAAAACATACGTATTAAAAAATAAAAATAAAAATAAAAAATGTAATAATAATAATAATAAATATAATAATAATTATAATAGTATTTGTCTGTTTTAAAGTAAAAAAAAAATTAATTTTTAAAAAAAAATTTGTAACGTGGCGGTATGTGAACGAGACAAATGGACACGACGGTGAAATAATCTATCAAATAATTTGCTCGTACGTTGTCAGATCGGTCGCGACACAAAGACCACTAACGATTGAAAGTGAATAATATGGTGCAGCGAGCGAGGATGAATTTTATCCGGCGGCAACAACCATTAATTCTAATCTTAAGTGTAAAAACATTTATCCGTTATAATTTTTTTATTTTATAAAGACATATTATGAATTTTTTATAATATGATGAAATTTATTTTTTTGTCTATAGACATCAGTTAGTTATATTTTTTATTATTTTATATTACAAAAGAAAGCAATTTTAGGATTAAACGATTAAAAAATAAAAGAAAGCTTAACATATGAACTTATTTATATAAAAAAACAATGGAAAGAGAATATATATATATATATATATATATATACAAAAAAGATGTAAAAACAAAATAATTAATGTAACTAATGTCTCTATTTTTTTTTGTGCTCTCCGTTTGTGCTTTCTTCTATCTCCCCTCCATTTGCCCTCTTGTGGGAGACTATTTATAGACTTTTGGGTGTAGATTGCAAAAGACAAGAGAATAATTGTCAATTTATTACTATTAATCTATTTTTTCCGGTTTTCTTTTCTTTTAATTGGCAACAATTATACCGATTCTTATTGCCATTGATTTATTCTTCGGTTTCTTTTCTATTCAATTGATCACCATTATTCTGATTTTTATGACCATCAATCAATTTCTTTTCTGTTTTTTTTTTCCATTTATTTTGATCATCATTGCATTGATTTTTATGACAATCAATTCGTTTCTTTTCAATTTCCTTTATTTTTATTTCTTATTATTTTTTTTTATTTTAGAAAATAGTCTGAACAAGAATTATAGGCAAACAAGAATCGAAAACACTTGTGATTGTTTAGAGCTTATATTCCTAATTATTTATTTTTATTTTTATATTTCTTTATATATTTACTATTATTATTTCCTTTTTTAATAAAAAGGAAAAAATAAATCGGATAAAATTAGGTGTCAACAGCTGCCCCTCTTTACTTAGAATTTACTTGAGAATCAAAGTAAAAATAAGTAAAGATAACAACTCTAATTTTGTCCGAAAAAAATAATTTTTTAGAAGAGTGTGAGTCGTTTTCTCGGCTTTGGGTGCGAGTTGTTTTCCTGGCTTCAACATGCGAGTCGTTTTCTCGGCTTCGGGTGCGAGTCGTTTTCCCGGCTTCAACGTGTGGGTCGTTTTCTCGGCTTCGGGTGCGAGTCATTTTCCCGGCTTCAACGTGTAAGTCGTTTTCTCGGCTTCGGGTGCGAGTCGTTTTCTCGGCTTCAACATGCGGGTCGTTTTCTCGGCTTTGGGTGCGAGTCGTTTTCCCGGCTTCAACATACGGGT
>JBBPBS010000451.1:1132115-1203452 GCA_037974835.1 Cicer judaicum
CATGCGGGTCGTTTTCTCGGTTTCAAGTGCGAGTCGTTTTCCCGGCTTCAACATGCGGGTCGTTTTCTCGGCTTCGAGTGCGAGTCGTTTTCCCGGCTTCAACGTGCGGGTCGTTTTCTCGGCTTCGTGTGCGATTCGTTTTCCCTGCTTCAACATGCAGGTCGTTTTCTCGGTTTCGGGTGCGAGTCTTTTTCCCGGCTTCAACGTGCGGGTCGTTTTCTCGGCTTTAAATTTATAAAATGTCATGAATGAGTGAATGAATGAATGAATGAATGAATATGTCGGTTTTTATCAATATTTTTATTGGACACGACCATTCAAATCATGAATGAGAAAAAGTACTTATACCCTTTTCTTGAACGTGATATCTTTGATCTTTTTCCTTTTCTTTCGTTCTTTCCTCTTTTTGATTTTTTTTTTGTTTTGAGGAAGAAGAATTAATAGTGTGATCTGAAGTTATACTCGATTTCATTATATTGAGGTATTGTAATGTTTTACTTTCCAATACATGATAATCATAAATACATTCTCATTTTGTTTGCTAAAAAAAAAAACAAAAAAAAAGGAGTTAAATTATAAAGGTGACAACGGTATATATCAATATATTGAAAGAAAATATATATATATATACACATATGATGAAACAAAAGAAATGGGTGGAAGAGCCGACTTGGTTACTAGTAATTCAAAAGTAGATTGTACTAACTTCTCGTGCCATAATATGATCCACATTGTTGGTATTGTCATTTCAAGTACATATTCTCTATCCTTGTTTTTGTCGTTAATTTTCTTCTTCTCTTGGGTCTCCCTTTTGGGTTTTCAACCCAACAGATATTTTGTGTACCCTAACTTTTGCTTAGGTTGCCCGATTTTCAACCTAGCGGGTTTCTTTGTTTTTTTTGGTTTTTTTTTTTACCCTAGTTTTTGCCTAGATCGCCCTTTCGAGTTTTCAATCTAGCAGGTATATTTTTTTGTACCCTAATTTTACCTAGGTCGCCTTTTCAGGTTTTCAACCTAGCAGGTATTCCTTGTTTAAGCATAATACTTTTTTATGGCGTCTGAGTTTACAGGAAGAGCTAAATCTTTTCCATCCATATTTGTAAGGATCAAAGTTCCACCTGAGAAAGCTTTTTTCACAACGTATGGTCCCTCATAGTTAGGAGTCCATTTCCCACGATAATCCTTTTGATTTGGCAAGATCTTATTTAGTACCAGGTCTCCTTCCTGGAATTCTCGAGGACGTATTTTTTCTCATACGCTTTTTTCAATCTTTTCTGGTATAATTGTCCATGGCATAAGGTCGTTAACCTTTTTTCTTCAATCAAATTTAACTAATCAAAACGTGTTTGTACCCACTCCGACTCCTTTAGTTTAGCTTCCATTAATACTCTTAGCGAGGGGATTTCTACTTCAATAGGTAGCACAGCCTCCATCCTATATACTAAGGAAAAAGGGGTTGCCCCAGTTGAAGTGCGTACCGAAGTACGATACCCGTGTAGTGCAAATGGCAACATCTCATGCCAATCTTTGTAGGTATAACCATTTTCTGAATAATTTTTTTTGATGTTTTTATTTGCTGCTTCGACTGCATCATTCATTTTTGGTCTGTATGGGGACGAATTGTGGTGTTGAATTTTAAAGGTGGTACACAATTCATCCATCATTTTGTTATTTAGATTTGTGGCATTGTCAATAATGATCTTGCTTGGTAGACCATAACGACATATTAACTCCCTTTTTATAAACTTGACTACCACATTTTTGGTTACATTGGCATATGAAGCAGCCTCTACCCATTTGGTAAAGTAATCAATTGCCACCAAGATGAAGCGATGTCCATTTGATGCTTTAGGTTCGATCATTCCGATGACATCTATGCCCCACATTGAGAACGGCCAGGGCGCTGAAAGGGTGTTCAGGGGCACTGGTGGGGCGTGGATATTATCAGCATATATTTGACACTTATGGCATTTTTTTACATAATTAAAACAATCTTTTTCTAGGGTGAGCCAATAATATCCGGCCCGAAGAATCTTTCTAGACATGGCGTGTCCATTCATATGGATCCCATAAGAGCCATCGTGGATATCTTGTAGAATTTCTTTCGCCTCATTGACATCAACACATCTGAGGAGTACCATATCGTGATTTCTCTTATACAAAATATTTTCGTTCACAAAAAAGCTCGCGGCTAACCGTCTTAGAGTTCTTTTCTCATTCTCCGATACACCGAGAGGATATTCTTTATTTATAAGATAATGTTTGATGTCATGATACCATGGTTTTTCGTCAGTTTCCTCTTCCATTACATGGCAATAGGCTGGATAATCTCGACTCTCCATTTTAATTGATGGGATTTCATCGTTTCTATTTATTTGGAACATAGATGATAAAGTAGCCAAACCATCAGCCAATTGATTGTCTTCTCGAGGGACATGGTGAAATGTGATTTTGTCAAATTCTAAAGACAATTCTTTTATGTAGGTAAAATAAGGTATTAGCTTCTTATCTCAGGTTTCCCATTCTTGGTTAAGCTGATTAAGGGCTGAATCTCCATATACTTCTAGAACTTTCACTTTTGATTCCAAAGCCGCTAAAATTCCCATGGCACAAGCTTCATATTCCGCCATATTATTGGTACAATCAAAACACAATCGCGCTGTAATAGGTATGAACCTTTTTTTGGGAGATATTAAAACAACCCCAATCCCATGCCCCATTATGTTTGAGGCCCCGTCAAACAACAAGGTCCATTTTCCATCATCATTTTCATCAGACAAAACCATGATGCTTTCGTCTGGGAATTTGCATTGCGTTGATTTATAATCATCCACAGGTTGATTATCTAGATAATCTGCTAAGGCACTCCCTTTGATGGCTTTTTGAGTAACATAGGTAATATCATATTCTGATAACATCATCTGCCATCGAGCAATTTGCCCTGTGGGAGCCGGCTTTTCAAAGATGTACTTGATTGGATCCATTTTGGATATTAAATAAGTTGTATGGCAAAGCATGTATTGCCTCAAGAGACGAGCCGCCCATGCTAAGGCACAACAAGTACGTTCTAACATTGCATATCTTGTTTCAACATCTGTAAATTTTTTACTTAGATAGTAAATGGCATGCTCTTTTTTTCCTGTTTCATCATGTTGCCCTAGTACGCATCCCATGGCCCCGTCGAGGATTGTAAGATACATAATCAAGAGTCGACCCAAAATTGGTGGGGCTAGAATTGGAGGCTTTTGCAAATATTGTCGGATTTTTTCAAATGCATTTTGACATTCTTTGTTCCACACAACTGGTTGATTTTTCCGTAAAAGTTTAAATATCGGTTCACAAGTAGCAGTTAGTTGTGATATAAATCTTGAAATATAATTTAGTCTCCCAAGAAAACCGCAAACTTCTTTTTCTGTACTCGGGGGAGGCATTTCTGCAATGGCTCGAATCTTATCGGGATCAACCTCTATTCCCCTTTGACTAACCACAAATCCCAATACTTTGCCCAATCTCACACCAAAAGTGCATTTGGAAGGGTTGAGCTTTAGCTTAAACTTTCTACGTCTTTCGAAGAGTTTCTTTAGATCAATAATATGTTATTCTTCTGTTTGTGACTTAACAATCATGTCGTCTACATAAACTTCGACCTCTTTATGTATCATGTCATGGAATAGGGTTACCATAGCTCTTTGGTAGGTTGCCCCAGCGTTCTTCAGACCAAAAGGCATTACTTTGTAACAAAATGTTCCCCACGGAGTGATGAAAGTAGTTTTTTCCATATCCTCAACTTTCATCTTAATTTGATTATACCCAGAGAAACCATCCTTAAACGAAAAAAGTGAATGGCGAGCCGTATTATCAACCAAAATATAGATGTGAGGTAACGGGAAATCGTCTTTAGGACTGGCTTTATTAAGGTCCCTATAATCGACACACATTCGTACTTTGCCATCCTTTTTTGGCACTGGTACAATATTGGCTATCCATTGAGGATAATTTGCCACAGCGAGGAATCCTGCGTCAAATTGTTTTTGTACTTCTTCCCTGATTTTTAATGACATATCGGGCTTCATTCGCCTTAATTTTTGTTTGATCGGAGAAAAATCGGGTTTTAAGGGCAATTTATGTTCCACTATGCTAGTATCCAGTCCAGGCATATCCTGATATGACCAGGCAAAAACATCTTGTATTCATGTAGGAGTTGGATTAATTTGTGATATACTTCTTTCCTTAAAATGGTGCCAACCTTAATTTCTTTCCTTTCTTCTTCTGTCCCTAGATTAACAATTTCTATCAGTTCCTCAAAGGGCATGATACCCTTGGTTTCCCGTTCTACCGCTCTTAACAAATCTAGAGGGGGTTCATAATCTTCTTCATTATCTTTTTCTGTCTGACTAACAAAATGGTTAAGATTATGCTGCGAGATCTTAGTACAGTCGTCTGTGAATGAACTATTCCCAAATCTGCAGGATTCAAGGCTAGGATAAGGAGAAAGAAGGAGAGAGAAAAAAAAGAAGAAAAAAAATGGCGAATGAATAAAAAATGAAAGTGGTAAGAAAGAACAATAAGAAAACAAAATGAGAATGCATTTATTGAAATTTAAAGTATTGAGAAAACAACATTGTGACCATCCTAAATATAATGAAGCATCTTAAGGTCTTAGTAACAATAATAATGTTTTTAGAATTACATGGGAATTGCATTAAATATTATAGGTGACTTGACTACTTTCCAATTCCGGACTTCTGCTCCTACACCACACGGACGAATCCAATTAGCCTCCCCATCAAACATGTCATCTTCAGCTGTTGCAATATGGATCTCACTTGTAGGTCTTGCACTTTGGAAATTTTGTCGGATGTCACATATGGGAATCCTTTCAATTCTTGGTTCACGATTTTCAATTCCAGCTAATCTTTTTTCTTTTTTCTCTTTGACTAATCTCCATTTGTCAGCCCTAGTGGGCTTGTAGCCTAAACCCCACTTATCTCTATTCTCAGGAAGTTCCACCGGTTCTTTAAGCCCTTCTTCATCCTTCCCCAACCCGTGCCATGGACGGTGTCCTCTGCTCAACATGAACTTGGCCACCATAATAGTCATGTTTGACATATGTGGTTCTATAGGTGTCGTCTCAACATAAGCAGTATCCACAATTTCTAGTGTTTGGAAGGCAGTTTCTAGAGCTTCTTCTGCTGTCTCAACATAAGGCGTGGTGGACAACTTACTCACCAACAAGTCTCCTTCTCAAGACACGATTACCAATTGATCATTTACCATATATTTCAGCTTTTGATGTAAGGTTGATGGCACTACGCCGGCATAATGTATCCATGGTCTTCCTTATAGACAACTATAGGCGGGTACAATATCCATCACCTGAAATGTGATTTCAAATGTGACCGGGCCTATTTGAATTGGGAGTTCAATTTCCCCCATTACTTCTCTGCGACTCCCATCGAAAGCTCTAACAACCATAGGACTTGGTCTCATATATGTACCATCACAAGGTAGTTTTGCTAATGTCAATTTTGATATGACATTCAGCGATGAGCCATTGTCAATGAGGACTCTTGATATTATATGGTTGAGGCACATTACTGATATGTGTAGTGCTTTATTATCCCTCTTCCTTCGGTTGGCAGCTCGTCATCTGTGAAAGTTAGGTGATTGTTGGCAGTGATGTTATTTATGATGCCTCCAAATTTGTCCAAAGTGATTTCGTGAGTGACATGAGCCTCGTTTAGTATTTTCATCAATAGCTTTCGGTGGGACTCAGAATTCATCAAGAGGGATAACAATGAAATCTTTGTGGGAGTATGGTTGAGTTGGTCGACTATTTTGTATTAACTTTGTTGGATGATTTTGAGAAATTCTTGAGCTTCTTCATTAGAAACCTCTTTCTCATTTTCTATTTTCTCTTTTTCCACTTTTTCAATTACTTTATTTTTCCCTTTATCTATGTATGGCTTCTCAAACGTCACTATCATTTCTCTTTGTGATTTTTCTGTGGGATATATCCGACCACTTTTAGTCATTCCTCTTATCCCTGACACATTCGTGACATCGATGGTTTTAGGGCTAGAAACATCTTTATTCTTCTGTTCAGCTAGATGTACCTTTATATCATAGTTCCAAGGTACCGCTTTGTTGTCTTTATATGGAAAAGGGCTTGGTATCTGAACTATTAAGGTCCTCAGATCACCAGGGGCATTCACACTTTCCTCCTTAGTGAAATGAATGACCAATGGCTTTGGGATGGTTATGCCAAGTTTTTCTTCTAATTGAGTTGCAATCATACCGTCATTCTTTTCCCAATGACCTATTTGAATGGTGCTTATGTTTATCAATTTTTGAAGTTCACTTTTGAACTCCTTGCATTCTTCTATGGAATGATCTTCGTTGAGGTGGAAATTGCATCTTGATTTCCCATTGGCATTTCCTCGGATTAATCCAAATTTACATAGTTGATAAAAAATCAGTTCCATCGGCGTCTTAATTTTCTCAACCTCCTTTATTAATTGGTGATTTACTTCGATTGCATTCACTAACGGCCCACCATGAACTGGTAGGGGATTATTTCTCACGCTAGGTTCATTTTCTTTAAAATTCAACCATCCAGCTTTAAGCAAATCATGCACCTTAAATTTTAAAGCTAGAAAATTTTCAGTAGAGTGTCCTATAGCCCTAGAGTGGTAATCGCATGTGGCGTTCGAGTCATATCCTTTAGGGTAGGGTGGTTGTATAGGTTTCCCTAGACATAGTGCAACCATAGAATTGCTAACCAAATGCGGTAACAACTCTGCATAAGTCGTAGGGATTGGGTCGAAATGTACAAACTTCCTCCCACGATAGTTTTTTCCCTTACTTTCATGTGAATCTTGATTTATGCAGAAACCCATTTTTCGTCATGAGCGCAAAAACCCATTTTTCGACAATACATAATAAGATGGTTCTTGGGGCATTTGTTCCCTTGTATTTGTCAAATTCAGGCAATTTGAATTTCGGTGGTATTATAACATCAGAAACGAGGCATAGGTCTGAAGCATCAAATCCATAATTTTTTGCCCCTTCGATAACTCTCAAGCGTTCTTCCAAGGCTTGCCATTTTTCTTGGGATTGATTGTTCTCGAGCGATCGAGGTTCATGATGTATGTTTAACATCACTGGCGTAGCTTCGGTAATTTTTCCTTGTGGTGAAGTTCCAGGAAATCTCGAAGTAAGGGGTGAAGGTTGCACTTGAGGGAATTCGCTGATATTAGCTTGTGGATTTGTAGCCACAACCAGCGGATTGTTGTTGGGGAGATGAGTGTCTACGGGTGGGGTATAGCCTGGCGGCAAACCATAAAGTGGAAATTGTTGTGTCTTACCTTCTTGATAATTAGCGTGAAGGTGTGGAGCAGCACCTGTTGAGTGAACTAGAGTGTTTTGTGACACCCCCTCGTCTACCAAAGGATTCCCATCGTTTTTATTTCCAAGTGCTTGTAGAAACTCCAAGATCTTGGTCATTTGCCCCTTGAGTTGATTCACGTCTTCTCTTATTTCTGTCTGCTCTAGCTCATCCATGATTTTTGATTGAGATCGTGTTCGATAACGGTGTCGTAGCACCAATTTTTTTGTTTGTTGTTTTATTTTTTCTGTGAAAGAATATGGCCTGAGTATGCAACATGATGTATGAAAATGTAATTGTACATGAATTTCAAAGAACTATTTATTGCTTGTTTGTGAATATCTTAACCAATAAAGAGAGAGTTATGGGACCAAAAGTAGAGTCAAATTTTATTTATTGAAAATTAGAAAAATACATGTTTTACCACAAAACGAAAGCTAAAACCTAAACACAAATTTGCAGATTTAATGAGCAATCAATTTTTTCATTTGCTCGATTATACTTTTACAATGTTCAATAAAAATAGAGATCTCTTGAGGGGTAGAGATAGGATTAGCCATCCCATCAGCGGCCCTTAATAATGGTGGAATATCTTCGACAACAGAATTGGTCAAATAAACTAGTTTGGAGAAACGGTCCATCCAAAACATCCCTTCTTGAACAAGTCTCTCGATAGTGTCTTTTTGTGTATACCTTTCGTCTTCTTTTCTTGCAAGCTCAACTCGGTATGCTTCAATAATCTTTTCTTGACATTGCCTTTCTACCATGATCTTGCTTTCACATTCCGCTCTTACTCTCTCTATTTGTTGCTTTAGATTTGCTACTTGTCGGCAGATGACGTCATGCTTTTCCCCAGATTTCATTAATAACTCTTTAAGTCTAAGACCTTCAATCACTGCATCATCCCCTTTCTTGACGTCTGAGTCTTAACTCTTCATTCGCACCCCGCAAACAGATTCGAGTTCTCTCTTTGCTTTCTTCTTCCTCTCTTGCCCTTTTTTGTACTTTCTCAAGGATAAGGGCTTATTGAGTATTCTTATATTCCATATCTCTATAAGCCTGGTGAGCCATCTCCAATTCTTTTTGTAATTTTTCAATTTCTTGTCCTTTGAGAGCTAAGTCGGCCTTCAAATCTTCAATACTGAAAAAAGATTCTGTTGTTACTACATCGGGAGTAATTATGGTGCTATGAAAAGGAAACATGACCTCTAATGCTCTCTTTTTCACCCAATTATGATATTCCTCTCCGGTACCACAACTTCTAGGCCCTAATTCTTTACCTCTTCTAACAACATCTCCCCAAGATTTACGTATTCTTCTTATTAAGCTAGCATCATAATCATCTCATCCATGAATGACAAACGATTTTGTTACATCCATTATTGGAGGTTTTGTCATAGGATAACCCAATTGTCTCAATGCAACATAGGGACTATAATTTATACACCCTTTGGTTCCCATGAGGGGAACATCGACAAAAACACCGCATCTACAAATCACTTCATTTATATCTTGACTTCTAGAGTACCATTGAATTGTTCTTTCATTGAGATTTGCTAGAGCGTTGGCCCATTCCTTTCTGCTCTTAGTTCTTAATTGCGGCATGTCTTGAAAAATTTGTTTGACAAACCAAACATAGAGTATTGGCGAGCAACAATGGATTAGGCCCCCTTCTTTCTCATGGCGGAGGTCGAGTGTGCAGTAAATGTTAGCCAAAACTGTCGGTACTGGATACTCCCCTCTAAGCCAAAAAGACGTCTATCGCCATGAAATCCACAAAATCCTTAATAGTTGGAAATAAAACAATTCCATATATAATTAAGGCAAGCACATCCATGAAAGTGTCCCATTTTCCATCTGTTGCTAACTTGACTGCTTTCTCTTCAAGATATTTTATCGGAAATCCGATCAAATTATCTTTGTTGGTTCTATTGTCTTCTATTTCCTTTATAGGGATATCAAACGTTTCAGCAATTGTTTTCAGTGATGGATAGTGTTCCATGTATTGGTAAGGTTTACTCCCCTTCATCGAATTTCCCATTATTCGTTCGAATTCCTCCAACGTTGGGGCCAACTGAAAGTCCTTAAAAGTGAAACACCTGAAAGGAGGATCATAGAATTGGGCCAATGCTGTAAGGGCATCCACTTGTACATTAACTTCAAGTAAATCAAGAATTTTGCCGAATTTCCCCATAAAGATTACACGTACTTTTTTCAACTTCCTAGCAAGATTCTTAATGTTTTAAGAAATCTCAATGGTAAGGTCTTTCTTAATGGAATAATGTTTGAACCACCATTTGATCCCATATTTCCTGCGGTTAAAGTTATTCACAACAAGCTTTAATTTATATGGTTTTTAAGATAATGATTTTTCAAAAATAACCATGATAAAGAATATTATGCAAAAGAAAAATGATGATGATGAGGGGAAAAAAAACTTGGGTATACTAGCAGGTAGTGAACATGACATAGAGTAAGTTTTTCGTATGTACGTGTTATTTATACCATTTTTCATGTGAACCTTTACTAAGGGTAGCTCTATAGTTCTAAATTGGTTCCTAGAGCACACAACTCAATTCTAAAATATTAAACCAATTAAAAGATAAACTATTAAAATGGCAATATTCTAGAAAAGGTCAACTCTAGGTGAGACTTTCATGACAACCAAACAGGATGTACATCCAGAAGATTATCATTACATAGTCTCTAACTTATCTTAGTTTTGCACTCAGCCCAGGTATAGAGCCCACTCATAAGTGTGTGAATCGTGTTAGGGTGTAAAGAAAAATACATAAAATAAAAAAATCATCATAATAAAAATAAATTAAAAAACACATATAATTATATTAATAATATAACAAAATAAAAAATAAAATAAAATAAAACAATAGGGGTAATATAAATAGAATAATAAATAATAAAATAACTATATATAATTAATTAGATTGGGCTTGACTCTCAAAAGTCCCCAACGGAGTCGCCAGCTGTCGCGTCCAGTTTGTCCGCGAAAAAGGAGTCGCCACCAATTTTATTTTTTTTTAAAGGAAAAATTGGATAAAACCTAAAATAATATTTTTGAACCAGAAATTCGGATTCGGGAGTCGATTACGAGTAGGGAAATATTATTACCCTACAAAGTCCGTTAAAATGGTTACTTGATAATTAATTATATACAAACTATTTATTTATTTATTTATTTTTACCCCAAAAAGAATAATAAAAAAATTAAATTATTTACATTTATGAAAGAAGAAAAATATATATTTTATTAATTTGGTTTGACAAGGGGAAGACCTTGCTCCTACGTATCCCCAGGTGCAATAGGGAAATCAAAACATACGTAGTTCTTTGGTAGAAAATATTTGTGTGTTGACCGATTTTTTTTTTTTTTATGTATATACGTATTAAAAAATAAAAATAAAAATAAAAAATGTAATAAATATAATAATAATTATAATAATATTTGTCTGTTTTAAAGTAAAAAAAAAAATTAATTTTTTAAAAAAAATTTGTAACGTGGCGGTATGTGGACGAGACAAATGGACACGACGGTGAAATAATCTATCAAATAATTTGCTCGTACGTTGTCGGATATGTCGCAACACAAAGACCACTAACGATTGAAAGTGAATAATATGGTGCAGCGAGCGAGGCTGAATTTCATCCGGCGGCAACAACCATTAATTCTAATCTTAAGGGTAAAAACATTTATCCATTATAATTTTTTTATTTGATAAAGACATATTATGAATTTTCTATAATATGATGAAATTTATTTTTTTATCTATAGAGATCAATTAGTTATATTTTTTATTATTTTATATTACAAAAGAAAGCAATTTTAGGATTAAACGATTAAAAAATAAAAGAAAGCTTAACATATGAACTTATTTATATAAAAAAACAATGGAAAGAGAATATATATATATATATATATATGTATATATATACAAAAAAGATGTAAAAACAAAATAACTAATACGCAAACTAGAGAAAAGAATAAGGAAATGGTACCTTACTAGACAGATTACTTCAAGATCAGATTCTCTCCTTCTCTCTTGCTAACTAATGTCTCTATTTTTTTTTTGTGCTCTCCGTTTGTGCTTTCTTCTGTCTCCCCTCCATTTGCCCTCTTGTGGGAGACTATTTATAGACTTTTGGGTGTAGATTGCAAAAGACAAGAGAATAATTGTCAATTGATTACTATTAATCTATTTTTTTCGGTTTTCTTTTCTTTTAATTGGCCACAATTATACCGATTCTTATTGCCATTGATTTATTCTTAGGTTTCTTTTCTATTCAATTGATGACCATTATTCTGATTTTTATGACTATCAATCAATTTCTTTTCTGTTTTTTTTTCCATTTACTTTGATCATCATTGCATCGATCTTTATGATAATCAATTCGTTTCTTTTCAATTTCCTTTATTTTTATTTCTTATTATTTTTTTTTATTTTAGAAAATAGTCTGAACAAGAATTATAGGCAAACAAGAATCAAAAATACTTGTGATTGTTTAGAGCTTATATTCCTAATTATTTATTTTTATTTTTATATTTCTTTATATATTTACTATTATTGTCATTATTATTATTATTCTTATTTCCTTTTTTAATAAAAAGTAAAAAATAAATCGGACAAAATTAGGTGTCAACAAATATTTAAGTCATTTACGTCCACCGTAGGATTATTCTTGTCCAATTTGTATTTTTAACCAATCTTGTGCATCCAATAAGTTCATTTGTGCCATTGGATGAACTTTTCAGTCATTTTCGTCTGCCCCACACGTTTTCTTGGGTAATTAATGTTTTTAACCATTCTTGTGCATCCATAAAGTTCCTTTCGTCCTTTCTAGGCTTATACTTGTCCAATTATGGTTTTTAACTAATCTTGTGCTTCCAATAATTTCTTTCATTTTGTGTCTAATTATGGTTTTTAAGCGATCTTGTGCATCCAATAAGTGTGTTTCATTCATTGTATGAACATTTAGGTCATTTTCGTCCTCCCTAGGCTTAATATTGTCCAATTTGGGTTTGTATGAGTTTGTGTCATTGGATTAACATTTAGGTCATTTTCGACCCCTAGGCTTATTCTCATCCAATTAGGGTTTTTAACCAATCATGTGCATCCCATAAGTGTGTTAGTTTCATTGGATTAACATTTAGGTCATTCTTGTCCTCCTTAGTCTTATACTTATTCAATTAGGGTTTTAAAGCAATCTTCTGCATCCAATAAGTTCATTTGTGCCATCAGATTAACATTTAGGTCCTTTTCATCCTCCCTAGGCTTATTCTTCTCTATCGGATGAACATTTACGTCATTTTTGTCCTCCTTAGTCTTATTCATGTCCAATTACGGTTTTTTAGCAATCTTTTGCATCCAATAATTTCATTTGTGTTATTGGATTAATAATAAGGTCATTTCCGTCCTCCCTAGGCTTATTCTTGTCTAATTAGAATTTTTAACCATTCTTGTGCATCCAATATGTGTGTTTGTGTCATTTGATGAACATTTAGGTCATTTATGTACTCCCTAGACTTATTCTTGTCCAATTAGAGTTTTTAACCAGTCATGTATATCCAATTAGAGTTTTTAACCAGTCATGTATAACCAGTCTTGTCCAATTAGGGTTTTTAACCAATCTTTTGCATCCAATAAGTGTGTTTGTGTCATTGGAAGAGCACTTAGGTCATTTTCGTCCTCACAAGGCTTATTCTTATCTAATTTGGGTTTTTAACCAGTCTTGTGCATCCAATAATTGTGTTTCTGTCATTGGATGAACATATAGGTCATTTTCATCATCCCTATGCTTATTCTTGTCCAATTAGGGTTTTTACCAATATTTTCATCCAATAGGTATGTTTGTGATGTTGGAAGAGCATTTAGGTCATTTTCGTCCTCACTGTGCTAATTCTTATCTAATTTGGGTTTTTAACCAATCTTATGCATGAAATAAGTTCATTTGTGTCATCGGATTATTATTTAGGTCATTTTCGTGTTCCCAAGACTTATTCTTTGCAAATTATGGTTTTTATCCAATCTTGTGCATCCAATAGGTGTATTTGTGTCATTAGATGAACATTCAGGTCCTATTTGTCCTCCCTAGTCCTATTCTTCTGCAATTTGATTTTTTAACAAATGTAGTCTATCCAGTAGGTGTGTTTGTGTCATTTGGGTCCTCCCTAGTGTTATTCTTTTCCAATTCGGGGTTTTATCTAATCTTTTGCATCTAATAGGTGCGTTTGTGTCCTTGGATAAATATTCAGTTAATTTCCATCCTCCATAGGCTTATTCTTGTCTAATTTGAGTTTTTAACCAATCATGTATATCCAATAAGTGTGTTTATGTCATTTTCATCCTCCCTAGGCCATAAGGTGTTGTTGTGTCATTGGATTAACATTTAGGTCATTTTAGTCCTCCGTACACTTATTCTTGTCCAGTTAGGATTTTTAGCCAATCATGTGCATCGAATAAGTTTAGTTGTGTCATTGGATTAACATTTAGGTCATTTTCGTCCTCCATAGGCTTATTCACAGTAAATTAGGGTTTTTAACCAATGTTGTGCTTCTAATAAATGTGTTTGTGTCATCGGATTAACATTTAGGTCATTTTCGTCCTCCCTAGGCTTATTCTTGTCCAATTAGGGTTTTTAACCAATCATGTTTATCTCATAGGTGTGCTTGTGTCATTGGATGAAAATTTAGGGCATTGTCATCCTCCCTAGGGTTATTCTTGTCCAATTAGGGATTTTAAACAATATTGTGCATCCATTAGGTGTGTTAGGTTCATTGGATGAACGTTTAGGTCATTTTCGTCCTCCCTAGGCTTTTCTTGTCCAATTAGGGTTTTTAGCCAATATTGTGCATCCAATAAGTTCATTTGTGTCCTCATATTATTATTTAGGTCATTTTCTTCCTCCCTAGACTTATTCTTGCACAATTAGGGTTTTTAACCAAATGTGTTCAACCAATAGGTGTGTTTGTGTCATTGGATTAACATTTAGGTCATTTTTGTCCTCCCTAGGCGTATTCTTCTCCAATTAGGGTTTTTAACCAATGTTGTGCATCCAATTGGTTTGTTTGTGTGATTGGATGAAAATTTAGGTCATTTTCGTCCTCTCTAGTCTTATTCTTGTCCAATTAGGTGTTTTGAACAATCTTGTGCATCCTACAGGTGTGTTTGTATTGTTGGATGATTATTTAGGTGATTTTCATCCTTCCTAGTCTTATTCTTGTTCAATTAGGGTTTTTATGCAATCTTTTGCATCCAATAGATTCATTTGTGTCACTAGATTAACATTTAGGTCGTTTTCGTTCTCCCTAAGCTTATTCTTGTCTAATTAGAGTCGTTAACCAATGTTCTGCATCCAATAGGTGTGTTTGCATCCTTGGATGAATATTTAAGTCATTTTCGTCCTCTTTAGGCTTATTCTTGTCCAATTAGGGTTTTTAATCAATCTTTTGCATCCAATAAGTGTGTTTGTGTCATTCGAAGAGCACTTAGGTCATTTTCGTCCTCACAAGGCTTATTCTTATCTAATTTGGGTTTTTAACCAATCTTGGGCATCCAATAAGTTCATTTGTGTCATTGGATTATTATTTAGTTCATTTTCGTGTTCCCAAGACTTATTCTTTGGAAATTAGGGTTTTTATCCAATCTTGTGCATCCAATAGGTGTATTTGTGTCATTGGATGAACATTCAGGTCCTATTTTTCCTCCCTAGTCTTATTCTTCCCCAATTAGGTTTTTTAACAAATGTAGTACATCTAGTAGGTGTTGTTGTGTCATTGGATTAACATATTGGATTAACATTTAGGTCATTTTCGACCTCCCTTGGGTTATTCCTATCTAATTAGTTTTTTTAACCAATCTTGTGCATCCAATAGGTTTGTTTGAATCGTTGGACGAACATTTACGTCATCGTGGTTCTCCCGATTTTTAGTATTGTCTAATTAGGGTTTTTAAACTATCTTGTGCATCCAATAGGTGAGTTAGTGTTATCAGATGAACATTTAGATCATTTTCGTCCTCCGTAGCGTTATTCTAATCAAAGTAGGTTTTTTAAAAAATCTTGTGCATCCAATAGGTGTGTTTGTGTCATTGGATGAACATTTATGTCATTTTCGTTCTCCCTAGGTTTATTCTTTTCCTATTAGAGTTTTTAACCAATCTTGTGCGTCCAATAAGGGTGTTTGTATCATTGGATGAATATTTGTGTCATTTTCGTCCTCCCTAGTCTTATAATTGTCTAATTAGAGTTTTTAACCAATCTTGTGCATCCATTAGGTTGTTTGCATCGTTTGTTGAACATTTAGGTCATTTTCGTCGTCCTTAGGCTCATTCTTGTCCAATTAGGGTTTTTAACCAATCTTGTGCATCCAATAGGTGTTTTTGTGTCATTGGGTGAAAATTTATGTCATTTATGTCCCGCCTAGGCTTATTCTAGTCCAATTAGCGTTTTTCACAAATCTTGTGCATCCAATAAGTTCATTATTGTCATTAGATTAACATTTAGGTCTTTTTCGTCCTCCTTAAACTTATTCTTGGGTAAATAGGGTTTTTAACCCATATTGTGCATCCAATAGGTGTGTTTGTGTAATTGGATTAACATTTAGGTCATTTTCTTCCTCCCTAGGCTTATTATATTCCAATTAGGGGTTTTAACCAATCTTGTGCATCCAATAGGTGTGTTTGTGTCATTGGATGAACATTTAGGTCATTTTCATCCTCCCCAGGCTTATTGCTGTCCAATTTGGGTTTTTAACCAATCTTGTGCATCCATAAGGTGTGTTTGTTTCATTGGATTAACATTTAGGTCATTTTCGTCCTCCGTTGGCCTACTTGTTGGACATAAGTTCCCCTGATTATGGTTTTGACATAATTAACAAACATACAATATCGTTTGATTAAGCTAAATGTTTGAACCAAGGTGCATTTCAGGAAGAAACAAAACAAACACTAAACACATGGACACAAGTTTGGAACACAAGGAATCAAGCATAAAGTGGAGCATGTGCTGGACAAAGACGCAACTCTGCTTAAGTGTAATTAGTGATTGTATTAATTAGTTATTAGACTTGCCAAATATGATTTCATGCATAAGCATTTGCAAAGTTAAAATCATATTTTAAATTGAACTAAGTAACCAAATCGATTAGCTAATCAATTGATACATCCATTGGCAAATCGATTGATTGACTCAGATTTGGAGTTGACACTAAGCAAATCGATTGATGAATCGATTCTTGAAAAGACCTTAGTGAAACCTGAACTCTGGGTGTAACTCAATCGATTGGGCAATCGATTCCTGCATCAATTGAGAAATCGATTTTGTGAGTTACAGGGGCAAGCCAAAAACCTTGCAAATCGGTTGGCAAATCGATTTCGAGCTTACTTTGCATCAGACTTGACCTCTGTAATGCACCAATCGATTTCGAAAGCGATTGGGACATCAGTTGATAAATCGATTTAGCAAGTCACAGAGAAAACCATTTTCTAAGCCAAATCGATTGGGTAAAAGCTTTTTATAAGTCTGTACCTCTTTGATCAATCAAATCGATTGAGACATCAATTGAATTGTATTTCTTGACTTGCAAGATATATACTAATCGATTGGAAAATTGAATGGGCTTTTGAAATGTTTAATCATATATCAGAAACCAAGTGCCTAGTCGATTGGCAAATCAATGTTTTCAAAATAACTAAGTCAATGTAACAATTCGAATCGATTGGTAAATCGATTGGAATAAAACAACTGAATCAGTGTGACAAAGCAAATCAATTGATGAATCGATTAGTGCAAAAATACTTGCATCACTGTGATCACTCCAATCGATTGTCAAATCGATTGGAGTAATTGTTTTAGTTACAGACCAATTGCCAAATCGATTATGATGGAATATCAGTCGACTGCGTAATCGATTGTTTTTTATCTCGTTGTTTGAACAAAACATTCCAAATCGATTACTCAATCGATGTTGATATGAACTTACTTCAGTTTTCTGATATGTGCATTAAAAGAATCGATTGCCAAATCGATTCATTCATATGTTTTCAAGATTCAAGAAAAACAAGAAACACGATAATCGATTGGAAAATCGATTAGACTGTTTCAAAGCTTTATAAAATCGATTGGTAAATCGATTTGACTGTATTTTTCTGAAACATATATAAGCTGACTCAAATATGTTTTTCGAAGAACTTTTGATAATACTTTTGACATAACTCAGAACTTTGAGAAAACCTTTGAAAACCTTTCGTACAACTTTGAATACACTTTTTCATAACCCAGAGATTCTGAAAAAGTACTTTGTGAAAAAGGCTTGAAATCACACTAAACACCATCTTGGCAAATCTTATTTTGTGCATTTCATAAAATTGATTGAGTCGCATTTACTATTGATCGTTGATCTTGTGTAATCTTTGTAAACTACGTTTTGTAAAGAAAGTCTTGTAAAATCAGTATTGAAACTGGTAACTATCTTCTTTGTTGAGAGGGCTCATCAAGAAGAAGTTTCATTGTTATCTTGGGATAGTCTGCTGAGTGACTTGAGGGATACAGTGGTGAGCAATAGAAGCAGGAGAGTTTTTGTCTTTAGATAGATAGGCCGGGAGTGCTGGACAATCTGTAAGAACTAACTCTAGAAGATTCTATTGAAAGAAAGGCTGAAATCAAGTTGATTTCGGGACAGGATGTAGGTTGTCTTATAGACGACCGAACTAGTATAAATCTCTATGTATCACCCTCTTATCCCTTCTCTTTTACTTCTATATTGTTTGGTTGATTAATCTTGAATGCATGTTATGTTTGATATTTCTTAAAAGGTTAAATTGACATGTTTGTATCTAGATTAATCTGTTGAGCAATTACTATATCTGCTGCATTATTAATTAGACAATACATGTAATTGTGAACCTTCTCCTAGAATCAATTCCTTGGGACCTTGATTGATATTCTGTTTAATAAAATTGGTGTTTGTTAAATTGATTGGCATTCTTGTGAATTTTATTTGACTGTCATATACATATTTTACCATATAGAAGTCATATATTCCAACAATTGGTATCAGAGCCTGCCTTTTTTAGAGTAACTCTCATAAAAGTCACGACTTTTGTAGAATTTTTAGGTGAAGGTGCTTCTTTAGCAAGGCCCCCTGCTTTTAATGGGGCCGCCTATATGTACTGGAAACAACGTATACTAATTTTTCTTGAAGCTAGTGGTATTGATCTTCTAGATGCTGTTGAAAATGGACCCTTTGTGCCAACCATAGCTGGTACTGGTGAATCAGCTATCCTGAAACCTAAATCTGACTGGTCTGAGTATGACAAAAAGAAAGTAGGGTATAATGCCAAAGCTAAGAATATTGTAACATCTGCTTTAAGTCATGATGAATTTTTCAGGGTGTCCAACTTTAAATTTGCAAAAGAGATGTGGGACACATTACAGCAAACTCATGAAGGTACCATTGAGGTTAAGAGAGCAAGGATAAATACCTTGATGCACGAGTACGAATTATTCAATATGAAGAAGGAGGAATCCATCAATGATATGCAGACTAGATTCACCCATATAGTCAACAATTTACATGCACTTGGAAAGGAGATTGAAAGCGATCAACAAGGTAATGAGATGTCTGACTAGAGAATGGCAGCCAAAAATCACTGCCATAGCAGAATCAAAGGACCTTGGAACAATGTCAATCGCAACGCTCTTTGGGAAATTGAGAGAGCACGAAATGGAATTGCACAAACTAAGTGAAACTGAACAGGTTGACAGAAAAAGGAAAGGGTTGTCTTTGGAAGCCCAAGCACATAAAAAATCCAAGTCTGAACCAAAAGCTTGCATAGACCATTCTGAAAGCGAAGATGATGAAGAACCAGAGATTGGACTACTAGAAAAGAAGTTCAAAAAGTTTCTGAGAAAGAAAGACAACAAAGTCAGAAAGCCATCAAGTTCAAAAACAAATGATAGCAAAGTAACTTGCTATGAATGTGGCAAGACATGACATATCAAGTCTGAATGCTTCAAACTGCCAAATAAAAACAAAGTTGCAAAGGCTAAAGGCAAAGAATCTGCTCCTAAAACCAGAAAGGCTTATATAGCCTGGAATGACAACGAAGAATCCTCTTCATCGTCAGAAGAAGAGGAAGCAAATCTCTGTCTTATGGCTAACACGGATTATGAATCTGAAAGTGAGGTAAGCTCTTCAATTAATCCATCTTATAATGAACTGCATGATGCATTCAATGAGTTACATGATGATTATGTGAATGATGAGTTACTAATTAACACTAGGAAATTGCTTGAGAAACAATGTCTGATGTGTGATGAACTTAAATCTGCTAGGTGCATTGAACTGGAAAGAACTGTTGCATGATTGAAATCTGATGTTGTAAAGTTTACTAGTAATAAAAATCAACTGAATGTTCTTCTAAGTAGTCAAAGAAATGTGCATGCTAAATCTGGACTTGGGTATAAGCAAAATAGGAATGCTAATAATAATCTTAAATTTGTTAGATCTAAGCATGCTCATGACTTCTTCACTAAACAAGATCTGAATCCATCCTCTGCTGCTACATGTCACTTTTTCTGTAAAAAGGGACATATGATCTTTAATTGCAAACTAAAAAGACTAGTCAACAAAGGTTGGAAGCAGATTTGGAAAGTGAAGAAATTTGTATTTGAAACTAACCCCCCAGGACCCAATTTAAATTGGGTACCTAAATCCAAACTCTAATTCCATTTTGCAGGTATGCTTGGTATCCAGGACTCACTTACGGTATTTAGATAGTGGATGCTCCAAGCATATGACAGGATACAAATCCAAGTTTTTGTCTCTATGCTTAAAGGATGGTGGCTATGTCAAATATGGTGATAATAATAAAGGTAAGATCTGTGGCATTGGAGATATAGGCAGTGAGTCAACTGCAGTAATAAACATTGTCTTATACGTTGAAGGGCTTAAACATAACTTGTGGAGTATCAGTCAGTTATGCGACAAAGGATTTAAGATACACTTTACTTCTCAATCCTGTGTAATTGAGCATAAGGAGGATAAAGGTATGAAACTGGTAGGTGATAGAATCAACAACATTTATATGCTCGACTTTAATAATTTGCATGCTAGTTCTATATGTTGTTTGTTGTCAAATTCAGAGGAGAACTGGTTGTGGCACAAAAGGGTTGCTCATATTCATATAGATCACTTGAATACGCTAGTTAGTAAGCAGCTAGTTATAGGACTCCCAAATAGGAAGTTTACTAAGGATAGGTTGTTTGACTCCTCTGAGAAGAGCAAACTTGTTAAGTCTTCTTTTCCCCCAATAGATTTAGTTAAAACCACTAAGGTTTTACAGGTGATACACATGGACCTTTTTGGTCCTTCCCAAGTGAAGAGTTTTGGAGGTAACCTTTATGGGTATGTGTTGATAGATGACTATTCTAGGTTCACTTGAACTTATTTTCTGACTCACAAGAGTGAGGCATTCTCCATTTTCAAAACTTTTGCTGCTTTAGTACAAAATGAGAATAACCAAAAAATTGTCTCAATTAAAAGCGACCATGGAGGTGAATTCCAAAATGATTCTTTTAAAACCTATTGTGAACATAATGGCATTCAACATTTATATTCAGCCCCTAGAACCCCTCAACTAAATGGGGTTGTTGAAAGGAAAAACAGGTATTTGGAAGAGTTAGCTAGAACTATGATCAAAGACTCAAACCTTCCTAAGTATTTCTGGGCTGATGCTATCAATACAGCCACACATGTAGTAAATAGAGTTTTGATTAGGCCTATACTGAGAAAAACTCCATATGAGTTGTACAAGGGTAGAAAACCCAATATCTCATACTTTAGAGTCTTTGGATGTAAATGCTTTGTTCTAAACAATGGCAAAGACAATCTAGGAAAGTTTGACCCTAAGGCTGATGAAGGTATTTTTCAAGGTTATTCCCAAACTAGTAAGGCCTATAGGATCTACAACAAAAGAACAAAAACCATCGAGGAGTCAGTTCATGTAAAATTTGATGAACTATTTTCTGAAAACATGAACAATACTCCTTCTATAGTTGATGCTTCTTTGGATTAAGTTGTAGAATCTGAAACATTAGAACATACAACTAACCTTGACTGTGTTCAACCTATTAGAGAAGATGAACTACCTAGGGAATGGAAGTTCAACAGAAACCATCCTATAGATAACATCATAGGAGATATCTCAAAAGGAGTTGCAACTAGGAAGAACCTTAGACAATTCTGTAACTATACAGCCTTTGTTTCCCAAATAGAACCCAAAAACATAAAGGAAGTTCTATTAGATGATTAGTGGATCATTGCTATGCTGAGGAGCTAAATCATTTTGATAGAAACAAAGTGTGGATCCTTGATCCCAAACCAGCCAACAAACACATCATAGGAACCAGATGGGTGTTTAGGAACAAAATGGATGAAAATGGGGTCATTACTAGGAACAAAGCTAGGCTAGTTGCCAAGGGATATAACCAAGAAGAGTGAATAGACTATGATGAAACCTATGTTGATGAAAGAATCTTTGGATCAACTAACAATAAACTATGCAAAGATTTTGAAAACTTAATGAAAGGGAAATTTGAAATGTCAACGATGGGAGAGCTATCCTATTTCTTGGGATTTCAAATTAACCAAAGCAAGCATGGCATTTTCATTAGTCAAACTAAATACTGTAATGATTTGATAAAGAAATTCAGTTTTGAAAACTTTAAGTCCATTGATACTCCCATGAGCCAAGCATGTCACTTAGATAGAGATGAGAAAGGTAAAACTTTAGATGTAACAAGGTTTAGAGGTATGATAGGATCCTTAGTCTATCTTACAGCAAGCAGACCTGACATCATGTTTAGTGTCTGCATGTGTGCTAGATTCCAATCCAATCCAAAAGAGTCTCACCTTAGTGCAGTGAAGAGGATATTTATATATCTCATAGGAACTAGAAACCTAGGATTGTGGTATCCTAAGGGATCTACCTGTACTTTAGTTGGATTCTCGGATTCAGATTTTGCAGGATGCAAACTAGATAGGAAAAGCACCTCAGGTACTTGTCATTTTCTAGGAAACTCTCTTGTGTCTTGGTATAGTAACAAACAAACTAGCATTGCATTATCCACAGCTGAGGCTGAGTACATTGCAGTTGGAAGCTGCTGTGCACAAATCCTCTGGATGAAACAACACCTCTGCGATTTTGGTGTTGACTTAGGGACAGTACCAATTATGTGTGATAATACAAGTGCAATTTGTATTACCAAGAACCCTGTCATGCATTCTAGGACTAAGCACATAGAGATAAGGCATCACTTCATAAGGGACTAATTTCAAAATGGGAACATAAAGCTTGAATATGTCAATACAGCTTATAAGTTGGCTGACATATTTACCAAAGCTTTACCTAAAGAAAGCTTCCTTCACATTAGGATGAAACTAGGAATAGTTGATCAGAATGAAATCTGATACATGTGACAAATCGATTACCCTATGGATTAACAGGAAATGTGCTTTATGAAATCGATTGCACAATCGATTGATGATGCACAATGCCTAATTTGTCAAATTAGACAACACGATAATCGATTGGTTAGTCGATTTGCTGAATCCATGTATTTGTATATGCTACATTATTCCTAAATCCAATCGATTTGGAAATCGATTACTTCAGTTTAAAGAATCGATTTGGGAATCGATTATCTTGGTCCCAAACTTCAACAATGAGAAAATCTTCCAAATGCAATCCCGAGCATCGATTGGGAAATCGATTGAATCAAATTTTTGTGGAACCTGCACTCAGTGAATCGATTTGGGAATCGATGCTGAGATTATCAGTTTTCTGAACTGATATGAGAAATTGTCTGAACTGATATGGCAATCGATTTGGACATCGACTCAGTAAGTAAAGTCAATCGATTAGGAAATCGATTTGAAATATGATTGTTGCTAGTTTTTTTTACTAGCTGTTGGAAGGTAATTATGACTCAATCGATTCCACTTCCCCAGTAATGGAAACCCAATCGATTAGGAAATCAATTGACCTATGCTAAAGTTTAAAACAATCGATTAGGAAATCGATTTGAAATAGTAGTATTTAAACCCTGCTAAAACCCTAAATCGATTACCTATCAAAATTTCCATATTTTTCTCACAAAGTCTCTGCCTTTTCTAACTACTTTCTTCTTCCAAACCATCTGTGATATATCTCTTTATTCAAAAACTCATCATTCTCCCATTATGGCTCGTGTAAAGCAAGTAAATCCAAGAACTCCATCACCTTCCATTTCTTCATCATCAAGTGGGCGAACTCCCTCCCCCCCACCACCATCTAAACGTGTTCCCATTCCTACACACAAAATACTTGCCAAAGACAAAGGCAAGGCAATTGTAGTAGATCAAGGCAAGTATAAGAAAAGGAAAGACCCCCCCACTGAAAAATTAATGGTTGTTGCAATGAAGGAACCCGCTCCCAAAAAGAAGAAAACACTTCCTTCCCCTCAGCCCAAGAAATCTCAACCACCCCTAGATAAACAGGTTGCAGATTCTGAGCTACCTCCTACATTTCTTACAAGGAAGATCCATGAAGCACGCATGTTGGATTTTGCGTACTTTGACGCAGATGGTTTCACGTTTCAAGATCATCTTAGAATGCATGGATTAGAAAGTTTTCTGTCATGCTCATTAGATACTTATCCGCGCCTTGTTCGCTCTTTCTACTCAACTTTCAAACTCAATGACAATGGCTTCAAGGCGGAAGTTAAAGGCAAGCGCATCTCTATGTCTTTTTAGGAGTTCTCATCATTGTCTAGACTGCCATTTCATGGCCAATCTATTGATGGAAGTTCTGATGCTGATGCTGCTGATGAAGGCTGGGAAGCCTCACTAGACAGGCATACTGCTGTACATGACCTGATGATCGAAGGGTTTGTGGAATCTATTTCACTACCAATCGGTCAAATGAAGGTTCAGCAAAGGATGCTGATGTATGCTTTAACCTGGATGCTAGTACCACGCTGCGGAAACCATGTTGTTGTCCAAAAGTTGGGCATCATTCTGCTATGGGGTTTGTCCAAAGAGCTCAAGATGAGCTGGACATGGATTGTGCTTAAGCACATGATGGAAGATACAGAAGGTAAGCTGGTGCTTCCCTACCCCTAGCTCTTAACCAACATTCTGAGACACTTCAAAGTGTCACTTGTCAAAGAAGAATCTTTGAAGACCACCCTCTCTTTTGGAGAAGCAATTGTCATGCAGATTCAATTGAAGAGGGTGAATGGTATCTAGATTCAATCGCAGCCAACTGCTGAACCAGCTCAACCAATTGTGGAACGAGCTGAGCCGGTTGCAGCCAACACTGAGCTATTGGCTATGCTGTTGGAATTTATGGAAGCTCAAGCAGCTCACAATGCTAGAGTGGAAGCTGCCAATGCAAGAATGGAAGCAACCCTGCGTAAGCTTCAGGAGAATCTGCACTCGGTTGCATAGGACGTTGCTGCAATCCAAGATCATCTCGGCCTTAAACTATCATTCAGCGATATTGCTGATATAGGCCGACAGGCAACAGGAGAACCAACCCCTACACCCTTAGCTAGTCCTGTACCTCATGGTGAGGAGACACCTGCTGAGGATAATACAGCGGTCTCTACCTCTCCCTTAGCTAATAATGAGGAACATTCCAGTTTAGGTGATTAGGAGTTTAAGTTCTGTGTTGACTTGTAACTATTTTTTTTGGTATTGCACTGTATTTTTTTTTTGTGGTTTAAATGAATATTATTTTCACTATTTTCTCTTTGTTTTGCCTTTTTGCATTCAGTAACAAAGGGGGAGAAAATGTACAAATTTCAACTTGTGTTTTCCTCTGTTTTCATGTACTGTTATGATGCCAATTTGCTAATTTTGATACATTCTGATACCATCATGTGATAAAAAATTTAATTGAGCTCTGTTCTTATTTCTACTTCATTACCAGTTGTTATGGACTAACTATTCTAACAACAGTCATTTCTGCTCTGATACTATTCTTTTTACCTGCATGTGTTAGTTCTAATACCAGTTTTCTCTTGTATATGCTAACATCATTACTAATCACATGCCAATACCGCTGCTAACAAGTTTTATAGATATGACTGCTGCTAATAATGTTTATAGCTCTTATACTATATTACTGAAATGAAAATGTGTATAGTTCTGATATTTTGATAGTAATCATTGAAATCTATTATTCTGATGCTTTGCATGTGTTTTATGCTGTTGCAACTTAATTGAATCATGCATCCAAAAATAACCAATCTCGTGTCATAGGATTAACCAATTTTGTGTCAAAAATAACCAATTTTGTGTCATAGGATTAACATTTAGGTCATTTTCATCCTCCCTGGTTTTTAACCAATCTTGTGCATCCAATAAGTGTGTTTGTGTCCATGGATCATCTTTTAGGTGATTTTCATCATCCATGGGCTTATGCTTGTCCAATTACGGTTTTTAAGCAATCTTGTGCATCCAATAGATATGTTTGTCTAATTGGATGAGCATTTTGGTCATTTTCGTCCTCTCTAGCCTTATTCTCATCCAATTTGGATTTTTAACCAATATCGTGCATCCAATAGATGTGTTTGTCTCATTGGATGAGCATTTAGGTCATTTTCGTCCTACCTAGCCTTATTCTTGTCCAATTTTGGTTTCTAACAAATCTTGTGCATCCAATAAGTTCATTTTTGTCATTGGATTAACATTTAGCTCATTTTCATCCTCCCTAAACTTATTCTTGTCCAATTAGGGTTTTTAACTAATCTTTTGCATCCAATATGTGTGTTTGTGTCATTGGATTTTCATTTAGGTCAATTTCATCCTCTCTAGGCTTAATCTGGGGCAATTAGAGTTTTTATCCAGTCTAGTGCATGCAATACGTGTGTTTATGTCATTGGATTAACATTTAGGTCATTTTCGTCCTCCCTAGACTTATTCTTGACCAATTAGAGTTTTTAACCAATCATGTGCATCCAATAAGTGTGTTTGTGTCATTGGATGAAAACTATGGTCATTGTCGTCGTCCTTAGGCTTATTTGTGTCCAATTAGGGATCTTAACGAATGTAGTGCATCCAAATTAGCTGTATTTGTGTCATTGGATGAACATTTAGGTGATTTTCGTCCTCCCTAGGCGTATTCTTGTCCAATTAGGGTTTTTAAGCAATCATGTGCATCCCAAAGGTGTGTTAGTTTCATTGGATGAACATTTTGTTCATCTTCTTTCTCCCTAGGCTTATACTTGTCCAATTAGGCTTTTTAACCAATCTCGTGCATTCTATAGGTGTGTTTGTGTCATTCGATTAACATTTAGGTCATTTTCATCCTCCCTAGGCTTATTCTCGTCCAATTTGGGTTTTTCACCAATTTTGTGCATCCAATAGATGTGTTTCTGTCATTAGATGACAATTTAGGTCATTTTCGTCCTCCCTATGCTGATTCTCGTTTAATTATGATTTTCAACCAATCGTTGCATCCAATAGGTTTATTAGTGTCATTGGATGAACATTTAGGTCATTTTCATCTTCCCTAGGCTTATATTTCTCCAACTAAGGATAGTAACCAATCTTCTGCATCCAATAAGTTCATTTGTGTCATTGGATTAACATTTAGGTCATTTTAGTCCTCACTAGATATTTTCTTGGGCAATTAGGGTTTTAAACCAATCTTGTGCATCCAGTAGGTGTGTTTGTGTTATTGGATGAACATTTAGGTCATGTTCATTCTCCAAAGGCTTATTCTAGTCCAATTAGTGTTTTTATCCAATGTTGTGCATCCAGTAGATGTGTTTGTGTCATTGGATGAATATTTAGGTCATTTTCGTCCGCCCTAATTTTATTCATGTCTATTTAGGGGTTTTAAGCAATCTTTTGCACCCAATAAGTTCATTTCTGTTGTTGGATTAACATTATGGTCTAATTAAGGTTTTTAAACAATCTTGTTCATCCAATAGATGTGTTTACATCGTTGGATGAACATGTAGTTGATTGTCATCCTCCCTAGGCTTATTATTGTCCATCCAATAGGTGTGTTTATGTCATTAGATGAAAATTTAGGTCATTTTCGTCCTCCATAGGTTTACTCTTGTCCAATTTGGATTTTTAACCAACCTTGTACGTCCAATAGTTGTGTTTGTGTCATTGGATGAACATTTAGTTTATTTGCATCGTCCCTAGGATTACTCTTGTCCATTTTGGCTTATTTACCAATCTAGTGCATCCAATAAATGTGCTTGGGTCATTGGATGAACATTTAGGTTATTAACCAATCTTTTGCATCCAATAGGTGTGTTTATGTTATTGGATTTACATTTAGGTCAGTTTTGTCCTTCCTAAGCTTATTCTTGTCAAATTAGGGTTTTCAACCAATATTTTGCATCCAATAAGTTCATTTGTGTTAGTGGATTAACATTTAGATCTTTTTAGTCTTCCCTAGACTTATTCTTGGGAAATTAGGGTTTTTAACCAAACTTTTGCATCAAATAGTTGTGTTTGTGTCCTTTGATGAACATTTAGGTCATTGTCATCCTCCTTATGCTTATTCTAGTCCAATTAGGGTTTTTAACCAAACTTGTACATTCAATGTGTGTGTTTGTGTTATTGGATGAATATTTAGGTCATTTTCGTCCTCCCTATACTTATTCTTGTGCAATTAGAGTTTTATACCGATCTAGTGTATCGAATACGTGTGTTTGTGTCATTGGATGAACATTTAAGTCTTTTTTGTCCTCCCTAGGCTTATTCCTGGGCAATTAGTGTTTTATACCAATCTTGTGCATCTAATAGTTGTGTTTGTGTTCTTGGATGAACGTTAAGGTCATTGTCATCCTCCATTGGGTTATTCTCGATCAATAAGGGTTTAAAACCCATATTGTGCATCCATTAGATGTGTTTCTGTCATTGGATTAACATTTAGGTTATTTTCGTCTTCCATAGGCTTATTCTTGTCCAATTAGAATTTTTAACCAATCTTGTGCATCCAATAGTTGTGCTAGTTTCATTGGATAAACATTTGGGTCATTTTCATCATCCCAATGCTTATTCTTTTCCGATTAGGGTTTTTAACCAATCTTTTGCATCCAATAAGTATGTTTGTGTCATTCGAAGAGAATTTAGGTCATTTTTGTCCTCACAAGGATTATTCTTATATAATTTGGGTTTTTAACCAATCTTGTGCATCCAATAAGATCATTTGTGTCATCGGATTATTATTCAGGTCATTTTCGTGTTCCCAAGACTTATTCTTGGGAAATTAGGGTTTTCATCCAATCTTGTGCATCCAATAGGTGTATTTGTGTCGTTGGATGAACATTCAGGTCCTATTTGTCCTCCCTAGTCTCAATTAGGTTTTTTAACCAATGTAGTACATCCAGTAAGTGTGTTTGTGTTATTGGATAAACATTGATGTCATTTTGGTCCTCCCTTGTTTTATTCTTGTCCAATTCAGTGTTTTATCTAATCTTTTGCATCCAATAGGTGTGTTTGTGTCCATGGATGAATATTTAGTTAATTTCCGTCCTCCCTATGCTCATTCTTGTCTAATTTGAGTTTTTAATCAATGATGTATATCTAATACGTGTGTTTATGTCATTTTCGTCCTCCCTACGCCATAAGGTGTTGTTGTGTCATTGGATTATCATTTAGGTCATTTTCGTCCTCCCTACGCCTATTCTTTTCCAGTTAGGATTTTTAACCAATCTTGTGCATCCAATAAGTTCATTTGTGTCATTGGATTAACATTTAGGTCACTTTCGTCCTCCTTTACTTATTCTTGGGCATTTTGGGTTTTTAACCAATCTGGTACATCCAATAGGTGTCTTCGTATCATTGGATTAACATTTAGGTCATTTTCTTCCTCCCAAGGCTTATTCACCGGTAAATTATGGTTTTTTACCAATGTTGTGCATCTAATATATGTGTTTGTGTCATCTAGGCTTATTCTTGTCCAATTAGGGTTTTTAACCAATCATGTGCATCTCATAGGCTTATTCTCGTCCAATTAGGAATTTTAACCAATCTTGTGCATCCAATAGTTGTTTAGCTTCATTGGATGAACATTTGTGTCATTTTCATCATCCCTATGCTTATTCTTGTCCAATTAGGGTTTTTAACCAATCTTTTGCATGCAATAAGTATGTTTGTGTCATTGGAAGAGCATTTAGGTCATTTTCGTCCTCATAAGGCTTATTCTTATCTAATTTGGGTTTTTAAGCAATCTTGTGCATCTAATAAGTTCATTTGTATCATCGGATTATTATTTAGGTCATTTTCGTGTTCCCAAGACTTATTCTTGGAAAATTAGGGTGTTTATCCAATCTTGTGAATCCAATAGTTGTATTTGTGTCTTTGGATGAACAATTAGGTCCTATTTATCCAATGTAGTACATCCAGTAGGTGTGTTTGTGTTATTGGATAAACATTGATGTCATTTTGGTCCTCCCTTGGGTTATTCTAGTCCAATTTGGGGTTTTAACTAATCTTTTGCATTCAATAGGTGTGTTTGTGTCCATGGATGAATATTTAGTTAATTTTCGTCCTCCCTAGGCTTATTCCTGTCTAATTTGAGTTTTTAATCAATCATGTATATCCAATAAGTGTGTTTATGTCATTTTCGTCCTCCCTAGGCCATAAGGTTTTGTTGTGTCATTGGATTAACATTTAGGTCATTTTCGTCCTCCCTACGCCTATTCTTTTCCAGTTAGGATTTTTAACCAATCTTGTGCATCCAATAAGTTCATTTGTGTCATTGGATTAACATTTAGGTCACTTTCGTCCTCCTTTACTTATTCTTGGGCATTTTGGGTTTTTAACCAATCTGGTACATCCAATAGGTGTCTTCGTATCATTGGATTAACATTTAGGTCATTTTCTTCCTCCCAAGGCTTATTCACCGGTAAATTATGGTTTTTTACCAATGTTGTGCATCTAATATATGTGTTTGTGTCATCGGATTAACATTTAGGTCATTTTCGTCCTCCCTAGGCTTATTCTTGTCCAACTTGGCTTTTTAACATATCTTGTGCATCCAATAGGTGGTTTAGTGTAACTGAATTAACATTAAGGTAATTTTCGTCCTCCCTAGTCTAATTCTTGTCCAATTTGGGTTTTTAATCAATCTTGTGCATTCAATTGGTGTGTTAGTGACATTGAATGAACATTTAGGTCATTTTCATCCTCCTAAGGATTATTCTAGTCTAATTAGAGTTTTTCGGAAATCTCGTACATCCAATAAGTTTTATTTGTGTCATTGGATTAACGTTTAGCTCTTTTGCGTCCTCCCTAAACTTATTCTCGGGAAATTAGATTTTTTAACCAATCTTGTGCATTCAATATGTGTATTTGTGTAATTGGATTATCATTTAGATCATTTTCGTCCTCCCTATTCTTATTCTTTTCCAATTAGGGTTTCTAAACAATGTTGTGCAACCAATAGGTGTGTTTGTGTCATTGGATGAATATTTAGGTCATATTCATCCTCCATATGCTTATTCTTGTCCAATTAGGGGTTTTAACCAATCTTGTGCATCTAATAGGTGCGCTTGTGTCATTGGATTAACATTTAGGTCATTTTCGACCTCCCTTGGCTTATTCTTATCTAATTAGTTTTTTTAACTAATCTTGTGCATCCAATAAGTTTGTTTGCATCGTTGGACGACCATTTAGCTCATTTTCGTCGTCTTTAGGCTTATTCTTGTACAATTAGGGGTTTTAACCAATTATCTGCATCGAATAGTTGTCTTGGTGACATTGGAAGAAAATTTACGTCATCGTGGTCCTCCTGATTTTTATAATTGTCCAATTAGGGTTTTTAAACAATCTTGTGCATCCAATAGGTGAGTTAGTGTTATCAGATGAACATTTAGATCATTTTCGTCCTCCCTAGCGTTATTCTAATCAAAGTAGTTTTTTAAACCAATCTTGTGCATCCAATAGGTGTGTTTGTGTCATTGGATGAACATTTAGGTCATTTTCGTCCTCCCTTGTCTTTTTTGGGGACACATTTAGATTTTAACAATCTTGTGCACTCAATAGGTTTGTTAGTGTCATTGGATGAACATTTAGGTCATTTTGATCATCCCTAGGCATATTCTTGTCCAATTGGTGTTTTTAACTAATCTTGTCCAGTCAATAGGTTAGTGTCATTGGATGAACATTTATGTCATTTTCGTTCTCCCTAGGCTTATTCTTGTCCTATAAGAGTTTTTAACCAATCTTGTGCATCCAATAGGTGTGTTTGCGTCATTGGATGAACATTTGTATCATTTTCGTCCTCCCTAGTCTTATAATTGTCTAATTAGAGTTTTTAGCCAATCTTGTGCATCAAATAGGTTTGTCTGCATCGTTTGATGAACATTTAGGTCATTTTCGTCGTCCTTACGTTCATTCTTGTCCAATTTGGGTTTTTAACCAATCTTGTGCATCCGATAGGATTTTTTGTGTCATTGGGTGAAAATGTATGTCATTTATGTCCTGCCTAGGCTTATTCTAGTCCAATTATCGTTTTTCACAAATCTTGTGCATCCAATAAGTTCATTATTGTCATTAGATTAACATTTAGGTCATTTTCGTCCTCCATAGACTTATTCTTGGGTAATTAGGGTTTTTAACTCATATTATGCATCCAATAGGTGTGTTTGTGTAATTGGATTAACATTTAGGTCATTTTCTTCCTCCCTAGGCTTATTCTTGTCCAATTAAGGTTTTTAACAAATTTTGTGCATCCAATAAGATCATTTGACTTGTTGGATTAAGATTTAAGTCATTTTCGTCCTCCCTAGGCTTATTATTGTCCAATTTGGGTTTTTAACCAATCTTGTGCATCCAATAGGTGTTTTTGTGTCATTGGATGAACATTTAGGTCATTTTCATCCTCCCTGGTCTTATTCTTGCCCAATTAGGTTTTTTATGCAATCTTGTGCATTCAATAAGTGTGTTTGTTTCATTGGAATAACATTTAGGTCATTTTCGTCTTCCCTAGGCTTATGTTTATCTAATTATGATTTTTGACCAATCCTGTGCATCCAATAAGTTGTTTCGTGTCATTGGATTTACATTTAGGTCATTTACATCCTCCCTAGAGTTATTCTTGGGCAATTAGGGTTTTTAACCAATCTTGAGCATCCAATAGGTGTGTTTGTGTCCTTGGATGAACATTTAGGTCATTTTTCTCCTCCCTAGTCTTTTTCTTCTACAATTAGGGTTTTTACACAATCTTGTCCATTCAATAGTAGTGTTTTTGTCATTGGATTAACATTTAGGTCATTTTTGTCCATTCTAGGCTTCTTCTCGTCTAATTAGGGTTTTTAACCAATCTTGTGCATCCAAAAGGTGTGTTTATGTCATTGGATTAACATTTCGGTCATTTATGTGCTCCCTAGTCTTATTCTCGTCCAATTAGGGTGTTTAGCTAATCTTGTGCATCCAATAGGTGTGTTTGTGTCATGGAATTTACATTTAGCTAATTTTCATCCTCCCTTGGCTTATTCTTGTCCAATTAGGGTTTTTATGCAATGTCTTGTATCCAATAAGTTCATTTGTGCCATTGGATTTACATTTAGGTCATTTTCGTCCTCGATGGGCATATTCTTGTCTAATTATCGTTTTAACCAATCTTGTGCATCCAATAGGTGTGTTTGTGTCATTGGATGAACAGTAAGGTCATTTTCATCCTCCATACGCTTATTCTTGGACAATTAGGGGTTTTAACCTATCTTGTGCATTCGGTAGGTGTGTTTGTGTCATTGGGTGAACATTTAGGTCATTTTCGTCCTCCGTAGTGTTGTTCTTGTCCAATTTGGGTTTTTTACCTACCTTGTGCATCCAATAAGTGTGTTTGAGTCATTGGATGAACATTTAGTCATTTTCATCCTCCCTAGTCTTATTCTTGTCTAATTATGATTTTTAAGCAATCTTATGCATCTAATAGGTGTTCTTGCATCGTTTGATGAACATATAGGTAATTTTTGTCCTTTTAAGCTTATTCTTGTTCAATTGCGGTTTTTGGCCGATCTTGTGCATCCAATAGGTGTGTTAATGGCATTGGATGAACATTTAGGTCAATCTTGTGCGTCGAATAAGTTCGTTTATTTCATTGAATGAACATTTAGGTCATTTTCGTACTCCCTAGGCTTAATCTTGTACAATTACGGTTTATAGCGAATCTTGTGCATCCAATAAGTGTGTTTGTGTCATTGGATGAAAATTTAGGTTATTTTCGTCCTTCCTAGTCTTATTCTTGTCCAATTAGGGTTTTAAAGCAATCTTGTGCATCCAATAAGTGTGTACGTTTCGTAGGATTTACAATTAGGTCATTTTCGTCCTCCCTAGGCTTATTGTTGTCCAATTAGGGTTTTTAACCAATCTTGTGCTTCCAATAGGTGTGTTTGTGTCATTGGATGAACATTTAGGTCATTTTCATCTTCCCTTGGCTTATTCTTATCAAATTAGGGTTTTTTAACCAATCTTGTGCATCCAATAGGTGTGTTTGTGTCATATGATGTACATTTAGGTCATTTATGTCCTCCCTAGGTTTATTCTTGTCCAATTAGGGATTTTCACCAATCTTGTGCCTGCAATAAGTTCATTTGTTTCATTGGATGAACATTTACGTCATTTTCATTCTCCCTAGACTTATTCTTAGGCAATTACAGTTTTTAACCAATCTAGTGCATCCAATATGTGTGTTTGTGTCATTAGATTAACATTTAGATCATTTTCGTGTTGCCAAGGCTTATTCTTGTCCAATTAGGGTTTTAAACCGATCTTGTGGATCCAATAGGTGTGTTTGTGTCCTAAGATGAATACTTAGGTCATTTTCATCCTTCCTAGGCTTATTCTTGTGCAGTTAGGGTTTTTAACTAAACTTGTGCATCCAATAGGTGTGTTTGTGTCATTGGATGGACTTCAGGACATTTTCGTCCTCCCTAGTCTTATTCATGTCCAATTAAGGGTTTCATGCAATCTCGGGCATCCAATAATTTCATTTGTATCGTTGGATTAACATATAGGTCATTTTCGTCCTCCTTAAGCTTAATATTTTCCAATTAGGGTTTTTAGCAAATCTTTTGCATCCAATATGCGTGCTTGTTTCATTGGGTGAGCATTTACGTTATTTTTGTCCTCCCAAGGCTTATTCTTGGGTAATTAGAGTTTTTAACCAATCTTGTGCATGCAATATGAATCTGTGTTATTTGGTGAACATTTACGTCATTTTCGTCCTCCCTAGACTTATTCTTGTCCGATTTTGGTTTTTAACGAATCTTGTGCATCCAATGTGTGTATTTGTGTCATTAGATGAACATTTATGTTATTTTCGACTTCCTAGGCTTATTCTAGTCCAATTAAGGTTTTAAAAGCAATCTTGTGCATCCAATAAGTTCATTTGTGTCGTTGGATTAACATTTAGATCATTTTTGTCGTCCCCAGTGTTATTCTTGTCTATTTAGGGTTATTAAGCAATATTCTGCATCCAATAAGTTCCTTTGTGTCTTTTGATTAACATTTCGGTAATTTTTGTCCGTCGTAGGCTTAATATTGTCTTGTTAGGGTTTTTGACCTATCTTAGGCATCCAATAGGTGTGTTTGTGTCATTGGATACACATTTAGGTCATTTACATCCTGCCCATGCTTATTCTGGTCCGATTAGATTTTTTTAGCCAATCTTTTGCATCCAATAGGTGTTTTTGTGTCATTGGATGAACATATCGGTCATTTTCGTCTTCCCTAGTCTTATTATTGTCAAATTACGATTTTTAAGCAATTTTATGCATCCAATAAGTCCCTTTGTGTCATTTACCCAATCTTATGCATCCAATACGTATGTTTGTGTCCTTCCTTGGCTTATTCTAGTCTAATTAGGGTTTTTCACTAATCTTGTTCATCCAATAGGTGTGTTTGTGTCATTTGATGAACATTTAGGTCATTTTCGTTCTCCCTAGTCTTATTCTTGTCCAATTAGGGTTTTGAAGCAATCTTGTGCATCCAAAAAATTCATTTATGACGTTAGATTAACATATAGCTCATTTTCGTCCTACCTAGGCTTAATATTGTCCTATTAGGGTTCTTAACCAATCTTGTGGTTCCAATAGGTGTGTTTGTGTCATTGAATTAACATTGTGGTAATTATTGTCCTCCCTAGTCTTATTCTTGTCCAATTTGGGTTTTTAATAAAACTTGTGCATCCAATAAGTTCTTTTGTGTCGTTGGGTTAACATTTAGGTCATTTTGGTTCTCCCTAGTCTTATTCTTTTCTATTTAGGGTTTATTAAGCATTCTTGTGCATCCAATAAGTTCCTTTTTGTCGTTGGGTTAATATTTCCGTCATTTTCATCCTCCTCAAGCTTAACATTGTCCTGTTAGGGTTTTTAACCAATCTTAGGCATCCATTAGGTGTGTTTGTGTGATTGGATCAACATTTAGGTCATTTACGTCTTGCCTATGCTTATTCTTGTCCAAATAGACTTTTTAACCAATCTTGTGCATCCAATAGGTGTGTTTGTGTCATTGGTTGAACATTTACGTCATTTTCGTCCTCCCTAAACTTATTCTTGTCCAATTTGTGTTTTTAAAGAATCTTGTGCATCCAATGTGTGTATTTGTGTCATTAGATGAACATTTATGTTATTTTTCGACTTCCTAGGCTTATTCTAGTCCAATTAAGGTTTTAAAAGCAATCTTGTGCATCCAATAAGTTCATTTGTGTCGTTGGATTAAGATTAGGTCATTTTTGTCGTCCCTAGTCTTATTCTTGTCTATTTAGGGTTATTAAGCAATATTGTGCATCCAATAAGTTCCATTGTGTCTTTTAATTAACATTTCGGTAATTTTTGTCTGCCCTAGGCTTAATATTGTCTTGTTAGGGTTTTTGACCTATCTTAGGCATCCAATAGGTGTGTTTGTGTCATTGGATCAACATTTAGGTCATTTACATCCTGCCCATGCTTATTCTTGTCCAATTACATTTTTTTAGCCAATCTTGTTCATCCAATAGGTGTGTTTATGTCATTGGTTGAACAATTACGTCATTTTAGTGCTCCCTAGTCTTATAATTGTCCAATTAGGGTTTTTTAGAAAACTTGTGCATCCGTTAAATTCATTTGTGTCATTGGATTAACATTTAGGTCATTTTCGTCCTCCCTAGGCTTATTCTTGTCCAATAAGGGTTTTTATCTGATCTTTTGCATACACTAGGTATGTTTGTGTCATTGGATGAAAAGTTAGGTCATTTTCGTCCTCCCTAGGCTTATTCATTTCCAATTAGGGTTTTTAACTGATCTTGGGCATACAATAGGTGTGATAGTGGCGTTAGATGAACATTTAGGTCATTTTCCAATTAGGATTTTTAACCAATCTTGTGCATCCAATAGGCGTGTTTGTGTGATTGGATGAATATTTAGGTCATTTTCGTACTCTCTAGTTTTATTGTTGTCCAAATATGGTTTTTAAGCGATCTTGTGTACCCATTCAATGTGTTTGTGTTAATGCTTGAACATTTAGGTCATTTTCGTCCTCCCTAGTCTTATTCTTGTCTAATTATGGTTTTTAAGGAATCTTGTACATCCAATAAGTTCCTTTATGTCGTTGGATTAACATTTAAGTCATTTTCCTCCTCCCTAGGCTTTTTCTTCTCTAATTAGGGTTTTTAACAAATCTTGTGCATCCAATAGGTGTGTTTGTATCATTAGATGAACATTTAGGTCATTTTCGTGCTTCCTAGTCTTTTTCAACTCCAAATTGGGTTTTTAACAACTCTTGTGCATTCCATGTGTGTGTTTCTGTCATATGATGAACATCTAGGTCATTCTCGTCCTCCATAGTCTTATTCTTGTCCAATTAATGTTTTTAACCAATGTTGTGTATCCAATAGTTGTGTTTGTATTATACGACGAGCATTTACGTCATTAGGGTTTTAAAACAATTTTGTGCATCCAATAGATGTCTTTGTGTCATTGGATGAACATTTAGGTCATTTTCGTCAACCCTAGTCTTATTCATTTCCAATTAACGGTTTCAAGCAATCTTGTGCATCCAATAGACATATTCTTCTGCAATTAGGGTTTTTAACCAATCTTGTGATTCCAATAGGTGTGTTTGTGTCATCGAATTAACATTTAGGTCATTTTCGTCTTCCCTAGGCTATTCTTGTCCAATTAAGGTTTTTAACCGATCTTGTGCATACAATAGGTGTGTTTGTGTCATTGGATGAACATTTAGGCCATTTTCGTCCTCCTTAGGCTTATTCTTGTCTAATTAGGTTTTTAACAAATCTTTTGCATCCAATAGGTGTGTTTGTGTCATTGGATGAACGTTTAGGTAATTTCCTTCCTCCCTAGTCTTATTCTTGTCCAATACGGGTTTTTAACGAATCATGTGCATCCATTGTGTGTGTTTCTGTCATATAATGAACATTTAGATCATTTTAGTCCTCCATTTTCTTATTCTTTTCCAATATGGGTTTTTAAGCAATCTTGTGCATCCAGTAAGCGTGTTTGAGTCATGGGATGAACATTTAGGTCATTTTCGTCCTCCCTAGTTTTATTCTTATCTAAATAGGGTTTTTAAACAATCATGTGCATCCAATGAGTTCCTTTGTGTGGTCAGATTAACATTAAGTCATTTTCGTCCTCCTTATGCTTATTCTTGTCCCATTAGGGTTCTTAACAATTCTTGTGCATCCAATAGGTGTTTTTGTGTCATTGGATGAACAATTAGGTTATTTTCGTCCTCCCTAGGCTTATTCTTGTGAAATTAAGGATTTGAACGAATCTTGTGCATCCAAAAGGTGTCTTTGTGTCATTAGATCATCATTTAAGTCATTTTCGTCCTCCCTTGTCTTATTCTTTTCTAATTAGGGTTTTTATGCAATCTTGTGCATCCAATAAGTTCATTTGTGTCATTGGATAAACATTTAGGAAATTTTCGTACTCCTTAGGCTTATTCTTATCCAATTACGGTTTTTAACTGATCATGTTCATCCAATAGGTGTGTTTGTGTCATTGGATGAAAATTTCAGTCATTTTCTTCCATCCAAGTCTTATTCTTGTCCAATTAGAGTTTTTAAGCAATCTTTTGCATCCAATCGGTGTGTTTGTGTCGTTGGATTAACATTTACATCATTTTTGTCGTCCCTAGGGTTATTCTTGTCCAATTAGGGTTTTTAACCAATCTTATGCATCCAAAAAGTTCATTTGTGTCATTGGATAAATATTTAGGGCATTTGCGTCCTCCCTAGACTTATTCTTTGGCAATTAGGGTTTTTAACCAATCTTGTGCATCCAATAGGTGTGATTATGTGAATGGATGAATATTTAGGTCATTTTCATACTCCTTAGTCTTATTCTTGTCCAAATAGGGTTTTCAAGCAATCTTGTGCACCCAATAAATTTGATTGTGTCATTGTAAGAACTTTTAGGTCATTTTCGTCCTCCCTAGACTGATTCTAGTCCAACTAGGTTTTTAAAGCAATCTTGTGCATCCAATAAGTTCATTTGTGTCATTGGATTAACATTTAGGTCTTTCTCGTCCAACCTAGGCTTATTCTTGTCTAGTTAGGGTTTTTAACTAATCTTTTGCATATAATAGGTGTGTTTGTGTCATTGGATGAACATTTAGCTCATTTTCATTGCTCCTATGCTTATTCTTGTCCAATTACGGATTTTACCAATCTTTTGCATCCAATAGGTGTGTTTGTGTCATATAATGAACATTTAGGTCATTTTTGCCCTTAATAATGAACATTTAGGTCATTTTCGTCCTCCCTAGTCTTATTCTTGTCTAATTATGGTTTTTAAGCAATCTTGTAAGACCCTTAATTTTAAATTCTAAATTATACAATTTTAGGGTATTTTGTGTAGAGTTTCTTAGGCTGTTAGCCCAATTTTTGGTATTTAGTGAGTTAAATGCCAAAAATATATTTTTGGAAATTGGATTAAAATTATTTGTCAGAGAATAATTTATTTACGTTACAAAGAATTTAATACCGAACAATTTTGTTAAAAATATCTCTATTTGCAGAAAATTTTATTTGTCAATTGAGTTGTGACGAGAGTAGATATTTTTATCAAAATAGTTTGAGATGAGAGTGAAGTGATGGATGTGAGAGTTGTTAGATATTTATTAGTTTAGTTTTAATTATAATATATATATATATGAATATATATATATATATATTATGAGTAATATATATATATATATATATAAATAGTATGTAATATATATGTATATATGGAAGCTAAAAAAGGAAAGGCAGAGAACGACGTAAACAGAGGAAACGAGAAATGCATCCTCCCCTTGGGGAATCTCTTAATGTCTTGGGGAATCTCTTAATGTCTTGGTTACTTAATGTTGTTTTGAAAATCGCTTAAGTTAAAAGAATATTAAGAATGGGGAATCTCTTAATATGTCTGTTTGCTTAATGTTTGGTGTGAAAATCGGTTAAGTTAAATGAGTATTAAAAATAGAGAATCTTTTAATATCTGCATTTATTTAACGATTGTTGTGGATGGAGTCAGTGTATGCTCATGCATTTCATTTTGGTAAATTGTGCTGACCCGTGATAGGTGGCACCTCGGTAAACAGTACTGACCCGTGATAGGTGGTACGTTTACGATTTACTTTTTGGTGAGTTGTGCTGACCCGTGATAGGTGGCACCTCGGTAAATAGTACTTTGGCCTGTGATAGGCGGTACACTTACGACTTACGGTTTTTCTTTTAGTAAATCGTGCTGACCCGTGATAGGTGGCACCTCGGTAAACAGTACTGACCCGTGATAGGTGGTACGTTTACGATTTACGTTTTTTTTAGTAGATCGTGCTGACCCGTGATAGGTGGCACCTCGGTAATTGGTACTTTGGCCTGCGATAGGCGGTACAATTATGATTTACAGCCCTTCGAGGAGGGTTTTGGATTGGAATTCCGAGTCCATGCATTTTGGCATATACGCATTGCATTAGGGTGCTTGGCACGCGAGTCGTGTTTGATTCAAGTTTATGATTGTGTTGAAATTCCTAAGTGTTATGTGTTGATATTATGCGTAAGAGTGATTGATTGTAAGCTATTTAGAAACTGAAGTTGTCGTGGTGATTGTGTTGAAAATGCTAAGCGTTATGTTTTGGAATTCCGTGTAAGTGTGGTTGATTGCAAAACCTTTTCGAAACTTAAATTGTCGTGGTGATTTTGTTATAATTGCCAAGTGTGGATGTTTTGGAATAGTTTGTATGTGTGATTGATTGCAAAACCATTTCAAAACTCAAGATGTCGTAGTGTTTGTGCTAAAATTGTTAAGTATGATTGTTTGGATTTGTGTGTAAGTGTTGATTGGTTTCGATACCCTTTAAAAAGCCGAAAAATGCTGAATTTTGCTGTTTTTCTGCTGCTGTCTGCTGTGTATTCGAATACAGGAAACTGTATTCGAATATAGACATGTTGTTTTGCTACTGACTTGCTGTGTAGTCGAATACAAACTGTTGTATTCGAATACAGACATGTTGTTTTGCTACTGACTTGCTGTGTAGTTGAATACAGACTGTTGTATTCGAATACAGACATGCTGTTTTTGCTGCTGAATGCTGAAACAGCCTTGTATTCGAATACAGAGATGCTGTATTCGAATACAACAATGATGTTTTGTTAAAAACTTGAATTTTCAACTTTGTTTATGCATGTTTAGCATATGGAAACCCTTTTAAGGTGCATGCTAAGTGGAAAGGTTATTTGTGCATTTAAAAACTTAAATGTTATGTGTTAACTGTTAATTTCGGTTGGTGACCCTTTACAACTATTGTGGAAATCTGGGCTTTGCCCTCAGATGAGAGTCAGGGCGGTCCTACCGGTTCGTACCCTACGGATGGGAATGTAGATGGGGATGCTTGACTGGAGCTATGTTAGGAGGATTTCACGGGGCGTGTGGAGATCACTCAGGGTGTATAGTCTTTGGTAGAATGATCAGATTAGGTTGACATAGAGGGAACAAATGTCTTCCTTTTGTATTTTGTTTATTTTAAACTAGAAGACTGTACCACTTTTTGATATGTAAATATTCTGGATTCATATTTCGAGAAACTTTTCCGCTTCTTATAAATTATAATGACTTAATTATTTATCCAAAGGTGTTTACCTTATTTATTTCTCTGTTTTATTTAAATTTCTTTTGAAAAAAAAAATACACCCTGCTTTGAAAAACGGGGTGTTACATTGTGGTATCAGAGCTTTGGTTTGGTTTTCTTTGGGGGGCTGTGGAACCTTTGGTTATAGATTATAAGTCAACCTATAGGTTGTGAGTCGTTATCTGATCATGCGTCTGGGTAATTTATCTGAGTTGTCAGATCAGGGGTAGTTATTATGTGTTGATATATTCGATACTTAGTTTTTGAATTATTCGAAGTGGTGTTAACACTTCTTCTTGATGTTGGTTTTTCGGAAACACTATCTTCAAGAGGAAACGACGTTGCAAGGATGAACGTCAGTAGCGATGATCAAATGGTTGAAGCTACAAATAACATGGATATTTTGTTGTTGCACAAACTGCTGCAAAGACTCGATGGGACTAGAGAAGAGGGAAAGAGGGATTTATGCTATTAAGTCAAGAGGATTGAAAGATTTTCGTCGTTACCATCCTCCAAAGTTCAAGGGTGATGAGAACTCAGGAAAAGAGATGACTAGTGGATTCAAGAAATGGAAAAGATCTTCGAGATGACGAATTGTCCAGCAGACCTAAAGCAAATCATGACGGCATGGAATTTATAAAATGGTTCCAAGGACACAGAAGCTATGTGTTGGTTTAAACATGAAGATGATGAGTATGCATGGATTAACATTAGACTAATAAGGGATTTCAAGTAAAGATCTAAGTTGATGACTCTTGTTAAGAAAAGTATTAGATGTTTTCCTGGTTGATTTCAGAATGAAACTGAATGAAGTTTGATAACGGTCAAGGAGATGTGAACATCATGGAATTGTTGAGAAGATAAGGCTTCCATTTGAATAACATTTGGTGCTTAAGTGTCAATGAAAGAGACAGGTATTGAAGTTAAGGGAGCGTTGCACATTAGGAGTAAATAATCCCTTGGTTAGATAAAATACGCTTTGAGGAACAGTCGATACCTTGAGGGATAAAGTCGAGCATTCGAATTAGACTAGATTCGCAACTTGGATTATTAAGTATGGATAGGGATATTGGATGAATCTATAGACACGTAAGTGTGAATGTTGAGCGATGTTCAGAAAAACATAATGAGTTAAGCCTTGATGTATTGAACTCTATGTTACCATTAAGTGGAATTTGAAGTATCGAGTACGAGAATACTTGAGATTACGGTAATATAAGTTTGAGAGTCTATAAGATGATGGAAATTACTAAGAGGACGTTAATATTTTGATAGGTTGGAAGGATTATTTGAGATTTGATTTTGGGCCCTAAGATGGTTGATTTTATTAGTTGATGATTTAATATCCACAAAGTTGGATGGAGGACAAGTAATGCTTAAAACATTCATAATCGAAGGAGTTGAGGCAGGCAAGTGATAAATGATTCATGTTAAGGATGGAAGTGTTTGGAGATTTTGAAGATCAAATTTAAGAATCCTATTAAATGATAGAAAGTGAAAAAGAAGAGATGGAATGAATGATTTGTGATTTAGTTGTTGGTCTTGGGAAATCAAGCGTTGAGGTTTAAAATGAGTGTTGTAGTGACTAGATGAACAATGAAAGGTATGTGGGTCTTTGAGACATTTTACTGCAAAATCTTGGACGATGAAGTTATAGATAATTATTTCTTAGGAAATGCTTATGGGGAATGTGTGAGAAATAATTCTTTAGAATGTTCGATTGTTAGAATTCTTTCAGTTTGTATCTCGGTGAAGGTTGTGAAGGAATAAGAATCCAGCAAGTGAAACAAATATTGGAAAATGTGCCGAAAAAAAAATTGTTGGAGCAGCACATAGAGATGTAGCATATGACAATTAAAGATTCAGGAAAGGAATTATCTCACCTATAATTCAGACATTATTATTATAAAGGTATGTCAAGATATAAAGACATTACTTGAGTGCATGTCATGGGGATTGTTATTGTGTTCGTCAATCACACGTTAAAGCTAACTCATTTAACTCATTTATGTATGATTTTGAGTAAATGAAATTTGTTGGGTTTAAATGTTATGTTTTGTTGATTGTGTTCATCATATTTGATGTATTCAAAATTAATGCTGGTGAAATTTGATATGTGTATGTTGGATTTTGTGGAGAAAGGAATTGATGTTTTTTGGTGTGAATTGTGGGATGGATTTGACAAAATGTTTGAGTTTTTTTTGTGTGGAAATTGAAAACCATTAAAGTTAAACGAGTATTAAGAATGGGGAATCTCTAAATGTCGGTGTTTACTTAATGTTGTCGTGAAAACGATTTTGTGGAGAAATTAATCGTTATGTTTTGGTGTGAATCTTGGATTGAATTTGATAATATGTTTGAGCTATTTTGTGTGGAATTTGAAAACCATTAAGTTAAACGAGTATTAAGAATGGGGAATCTCTTAATGTCTTGTTTACTTAATGTGTGTTTGTGAAAATCGTTAAAGTTAACTGGATATTAAGAATGGGGAATCTCTTAATGTCTTGGTTACTTAATGTTGTTTTTGGAAATCATTTAAGTTAACTGGATATTAAGAATGGGGAATCTCTTAATGTCTTGATTACTTAATGTTGTTTTGAAAATCGCTTAAGTTAAAAGAATATTAAGAATGGGGAATCTCTTAATATGTCTGTTTGCTTAATGTTTGGTGTGAAAATGGGTTAAGTTAAATGAGTATTAAAAATGGAGAATCTTTTAATATTTGCATTTATTTAACGATTGTTGTGGATGGAGTCAGTGTATGCTCATGCATTTCATTTTGGTAAATTGTGCTGACCCGTGATAGCTGGCACCTTGGTAAACAGTACTGACCCGTGATAGGTGGTACGTTTACGATTTACTTTTTGGTGAGTTGTGCTGACCCGTGATAGGTGGCACCTCGGTAAATAGTACTTTGGCCTGTGATAGGCGGTACATTTACGACTTACGGTTTTTCTTTTAGTAAATCGTGCTGACCCGTGATAGGTGGCACCTCGGTAAACAGTACTGACCCGTGATAGGTGGCACCTTGGTAAACAGTACTGACCTCGGTAATTGGTACTTTGGCCTGCGATAGGCGGTACAATTATGATTTACGGCCCTTCGAGGAGGGTTTTGGTTTGGAATTCCGAGTCCATGCATTTTGGCATATACGCATTGCGTTAGGGTGCTTGGCACGCGAGTCGTGTTTGATTCAAGTTTATGATTGTATTGAAATTGCTAAGTGTTATATGTTGATATTATGCGTAAGAGTGATTAATTGTAAACTATTTAGAAACTGAAGTTGTCGTGGTGATTGTGTTGAAAATGCTAAGCGTTATGTTTTGGAATTGCGTGTAAGTGTGGTTGATTGCAAAACCTTTTCGAAACTTAAATTGTCGTGGTGATTTTGTTATAATTGCCAAGTCTGGATGTTTTGGAATAGTTTGTATGTGTGATTGATTGCAAAACCATTTCAAAACTCAAGATGTTGTAGTGTTTGCGCTAAAATTGTTAAGTATGATTGTTTGGATTTGTGTGTAAGTGTTGATTGGTTTCGATACCCTTTAAAAAGCCGAAAAATGCTGAATTTTGCTGTTTTTCTGCTGCTGTCTGCTGTGTATTCGAATACAGGAAACTGTATTCGAATATAGACATGTTGTTTTGCTACTGACTTGCTGTGTAGTCGAATACAAACTGTTGTATTTGAATACAGACATGTTGTTTTGCTACTGACTTGCTGTGTAGTTGAATACAGACTGTTGTATTCGAATACAGACATGCTGTTTTTGCTGCTGAATGCTGAAACAGCCTTGTATTCGAATACAGAGATGCTGTATTCGCATACAACAATGATGTTTTGTTAAAAACTTGAATTTTCAACTTTGTTTATGCATGTTTAGCATATGGAAACCCTTTTAAGGTGCATGCTAAGTTGAAAGGTTATTTGTGCATTTAAAAACTTAAATGTTATGTGTTAACTGTTAATTTCGGTTGGTGACCCTTTACAACTATTGTGGAAATCTGGGCTTTGCCCTCAGATGAGAGTCAGGGCGGTCCTACCGGTTCGTACCCTACGGATGGGAATGTAGATGGGGATGCTTGACTGGAGCTACGTTAAGAGGATTTCACGGGGCGTGTGGAGATCACTCAGGGTGTATAGTCTTTGGTAGAATGATCAGATTAGGTTGACATAGAGGGAACAAATGTCTTCCTTTTGTATTTTGTTTATTTTAAACTCGAAGACTGTACCACTTTTTGATATGTAAATATTCTGGATTCATATTTCGAGAAACTTTTCCACTTCTTATAAATTATAATGACTTAATTATTTATCCAAAGGTGTTTACCTTATTTATTTCTCTGTTTTATTTAAATTTCTTTTGAAAAAAAAAAATACACCCTCGCTTTGAAAAACAGGGTGTTACAAATCTTGTGCATTCAATAAGTTCCTATGTGTCGTTGGATTAACATTTCGGTCATTTTCGTCCTCCCTAGTATTAATATTGTCCAATTAGGGTTTTTAACCAATCTTAGGCATCCAAAAGGTGTGTTTGTGTGATCGGATCAACATTTAGGTCATTTACGTCCTGCCTAGGCTTAGTCTTGTCCAATTAGACTTTTTTAAGCAATCTTATGCTTCCAATAGGTGTGTTTGTGTCATTGGTTGAACATTTAGGTCATTTTCGTCCTACCTAGTATTATAATTGTCCAATTAGGGTTTTTAAGAAACCCTGTACATCTAATAAATTGATTTATGTCATTGGATTAACATTTAGGTCATTTTCGTCCTCCTTCGACTTATTCTTGGGAAATTAGGCTTTTTAACAAATCTTGTGCATCCAATAGGTGTGTTTTTGTGAATGGATGAATATTTAGGTCATTTTCGTACTCCCTTGTCTTGTTGTTGTCCAAATAGGGTTTTTAAGCAATCTTGTGCACCCAATAAATTTGTTTGATTCATTGCATGAATATTTAGGTCATTTTCGCACTCCCTAGCCTGATTCTAGTCCATCTACGGTTTCAAGGAAATCTTGTGCATCCAATAAGTTCATTTGTGTCATTGGATAAACATTTAGGTCTTTTTCGTCCTCCCTAGGCTTATTCTTGTCCAGTTAGGGTTTTTAACTAATCTTTTGCATACAATAGGTGTGTTTGTCATTGGATGAACATTTAGCTCATTTTCATCGCTCCTATGCTTATTCTTGTCCAATTACAGTTTTTACCACTCTTTTGCATCGAATAGGTGTGTTTGAGTCACGGTGTTTGTGTCATTGTAGTCTTATTCTTTTTCAATTTGGGTTTTTAACTAATCTTGTGCATCCAATAAATTCCTTTGTGTGGTCGGATTAACCTTTAAGTCATTTTCGTCCTCGCAAGGCTTATTCTTTTCCCATTAGGGTTCTTAACCATTCATGAGCATCCAATAGGTGTTTTTGTGTCATTGGATGAAAATTTAGCTTATTTTCGTCGCCCTAGGCTTATTCTTGTCAAATTAAGGATTTGAACGAATCTTGTGCATCCAAAAGGTATCTTTGTGTCATTGGATGAACATTTAGATCATTTTTGTCCTCCCTAGTCTTATTCTTGTCCAATTAGGGTTTTTAAGCAATCTTGTGCATCCAATAAGTTCATTTGTGTCACTGGATTAACATTTAAGAAATTTCCGCACTCCCTAGGCTTATTCTTATCCATTTAGGGTTTTGAACCGATCATGTTCATCCAATAGGTGTGTTTGTGTCATTGGATGAAAATTTAGGTCATTTTCATCCACCCTAATCTTATTCTTGTCCAATTAGAGTTATTAAGCAATCTTTTGCATCCAATTAGTGTGTTTGTGTCGTTGGATTAACATTTACATCATTTTTGTCCTCTCTAGGGTTATTCTTGTCCAATTAGGGTTTTTAACCAATCTTGTGCATCCAAAAAGTTCATTTGTGTCATTGAATAAATATTTAGCTCATTTTCGTCCTCCCTAGACTTATTCTTTGGCAATTAGGGTTTTTACCCAATCTTGTGCATCCAATAGGTGTGTTTATGTGAATGGACGAATATTTAGGTCGTTTTCGTACTCCCTAGTCTTATTCTTGTCCAAATAGGGTTTTTAAGCAATCTTGTGCACCCAATAAATTTCTTTGTGTCATTGCAAGAACACTTAGGTCATTTTCGTCCACCCTATGTTGATTCTAGTCCAACTAGGGTTTTAAAGCTATCTTGTGCATCCAATAAGTTCATTTGCGTCATTGGATTAACATTTAGGTCTTTTTCGTCCTCCCTAGGCTTATTCTTGTCTAGTTAGGGTTTTTAACTAATCTTTTGCATATAATAGGTGTGTTTGTGTCATTGGATGAACATTTAGCTCATTTTCATTGCTCTTATGCTTATTCTTGTCCAATTACGGTTTTCACCAATCTTTTCCGTCCAATAGGTGTGTATCTGTCATATAATGAACATATAAGTCATTTTTGCCCTCAATAATCTTATTCTTTTCCAATTTGGGTTTTTAACAAATCTTGTGCATCCAATCAATGTTTTTGTGTCATTGTATGAACATTTAGGTCATTTTCATCCTCCCTAGTATTATAATTGTCCAATTAGGGTTTTTAGGAAACCATGTGCATCCAATAAATTCATTTATGTCATTGGATTAACATTTAGGTCATTTTCGTCCTCCTTCGAGTTATTCTTGGGCAATTAGGGTTTTAAACAAATCTTGTGCATCCAATAGGTGTGTTTCTTTGAATGGATGAATATTTAGGTCATTTTCGTACTCCCTTGTCTTATTCTTGTCCAAATAGGGTTTTTAAACAATCTTGTGCACCCAATAAATTTATTTGTGTCATTGCATGAATATTTATGTCATTTTCGCCCTCCCTAGGGTGATTCTAGTCCATCTACGGTTTTAAGGAAATCCTGTGCATCCAATAAGTTCATTTGTGTCATTGGATAAACATTTAGGTGTTTTTCGTCCTCCCTAGGCTTATTCTTGTCCAGTTAGGGTTTTTAACTAATCTTTCGCATACAATAAGTGTGTTTGTGTCATTGGATGAACATTTAGGTCATTTTCGTCCTCCCTACACTTAATCTTGTCCAATTAGGGTTTTTAACCAATCTTGTGCATCCAATAGGTGTGTTTGTGTCATTGGATGAACAATTAGGTCATTTTCGTCATCCTTAGGCTAATTCTAGTCCAATTACGGTTTTTCACCAATCTTATACATACAATAGGTGTGTTTGTGTCATTGGATGAACATTTAGCTCATTTTCATCACTCCTATGCTTATTCTTGTCCAATTACAGTTTTTACCTCTCTTTTGCATCCAATAGGTATGTTTGTATCATATGATGAACATTTACGTCATTTTTTCCCTCAAAAGTCTTATTCTTTTTCAATTTGGGGTTTTTAACTAATCTTGTGCATCTAATTAATGTGTTTGTGTCATTGTATGAACATTTAGGTCATTTTCGTCCTCCCTAGTCTTATTCTTATCTAATTAGGGTTTTTGAACAATCTTGTGCATCCAATAAGATCCTTTGTGTGGTCGGATTAACATTTAAGTCATTTTCGTCCTCGCTAGGCTTATTCTTTTCCCATTAGGGTTCTTAAACATTCTTGTGCATCCAATAGGTGTTTTTGTGTCATTGGATGAACATTTAGCATATTTTCATCCTCCCTAGCCTTATTCTTGTCAAAATAAGGATTTGAACGAATCATGTGCATCCAAAAGGTGTCTTTGTGTCATTGGATGAACATTTGATCAATTTCGTCCTCCCTAGTCTTATTCTTGTCCAATTAGGGTTTTTAAGCAATCTTGTGCATCCAATAAGTTCATTTGTGTCATTGGATTTACATTTAGGAAATTTTCGTACTCCATATGCTTATTCTTATCAAATTAGGGTTTTTAACCGATCATGTTCATCTTATAGGTGTGTTTTCGTCATTGGATGAAAATTTAGGTCATTTTCTACCACACTAGTCTTATTCTTGTCCAATTAGAGTTATTAAGCAATCTTTTCCATCCAATTGGTGTGTTTGTGTCGTTGGATTAACATTTACATCATTTTTGTCCTCAATAGGGCTATTCTTGTCCAATTAGGGTTTTTAACCAATCTTGTGCATCTAAAAAGTTCATTTGTGTCATTGGATAAATATTTAGGTCATTTTCGTCCTCCCTAGACTTATTATTTGGCAATTAGGGTTTTTAACTAGTCTTGTGCATCCAATAGGTGTGTTTATCTGAATGGATGAATATTTAGGTCATTTTCGTGCTCCCTAGTCTTATTCTTGTCCAAATAGGGTTTTTAAGCAATCTTGTGGACCCAATAAATTTGTTTGTGTCATTGCAAGAACATTTAGGTCATTTTCGTCATCCCTAGGCTGATTCTAGTCCAACTTGGGTTTTAAAGCAATCTTGTGCATCCAATAAGTTCATTTGTATCATTGGATTAACAATTAGGACTTTTTCATCCTCCCTAGGCTTATTCTTGTCTAGTTAGGATTTTTAACTAATCTTTTGCATATAATAGTTGTGTTTGTGTCATTGGATGAACATTTAGCTCATTTTCATCGCTCTTATGCTTATTCTTGTCCAATTACGGTTTTTACCAATCTTTTGCATCCAATAGGTGTGTTTGTGTCATATAATGAACATTTACGTCATTTTTGCCCTCAATAATCTTATTCTTTTCCAATTTTGGTTTTTAACGAATCTTGTCCATGCAATCAATGCTTTTGTGTCATTGTATGAACATTTAGGTCATTTTCGTCCTTCCTAGTCTTATTCTTGTCTAATTATGGTTTTTAAGCAACCTTGTGCATTCAATAAGTTCCTTTGTGTCGTTGGATTAACATTTCGGTCATTTTCGTCCTCCCTAGTCTCAATACTATCCAATTAGGGTTTTTAACCAATCTTAGGCATCCAAAAGGTGTGTTTGTGTGATCGGATCAACATTTAGGTCATTTACGTCCTACCTAGGCTTAGTCTTGTCCAATTATACTTTTATAAGCAATCTTATGCATCCAATAGGTGTGTTTGTGTCATTGGTAGAACATTTAGGTCATTTTCGTCCTCCCTAGTATTATAATTGTCCAATTAGTGTTTTTAAGAAATCTTGTGCATCCAATAAATTCATTTATGTCATTGGAATAACATTTAGGTTATTTTCGTCCTCCTTCGACTTATTCTTGGTCAATTAGGGTTTTTAACAAATCTTGTGCATCCAATAGGTGTGTTTCTGTGAATGAATGAATATTTAGGTCATTTTCGCACTCCCTTGTCTTATTCTTGTCCAAATAGGGTTTTTAAGCAATCTTGTGCACCCAATAAATTTATTTGTGTCATTGCATGAATATTTATGTCATTTTCGCCCTCCCTAGGGCGATTCTAGTCCATCTACGGTTTTAAGGAAATCTTGTGCATCCAATAAGTTCATTTGTGTCATTGGATAAACATTTAGGTCTTTTTCGTCCTCCCTAGGCTTATTCTTGTCCAGTTAGGGTTTTTAAGTAATCTTTTGCATACAATAGGTGTGTTTGTGTCATCGGATGAACATTTAGCTCATTTTCATCGCTCCTATGCTTATTGTTCTCCAATTACGATTTTTACCACTCATTTCATCCAATAGGTGTGTTTGTGTCATATGATGAACATTTACATCATTTTTTCCCTCAATAGTCTTATTCTTTTCCAATTTGGGTCTTTAACTAATCTTGTGCATCCAATCAATGTTTTGTGTCGTTGTATGAACATTTAGGACATTTTCGTCCTCCGTAGTCTTATTCTTGTTTAATTATGGTTTTTATGGAATGTCCTACATCCAATAAGTTCCTTTGTGTCGTTGGATTAACATTTAAGTCATTTTTCGCCTCCCTATGCCTATTCTTCTCTAATTAGGGTTTTTAACAAATCTTGTGCATCCAATAGGTGTGTTTGGGTCATTTGATGACATTTATGTCCTTATCATTGCTCATATGGTTATTCTTATCCAATTACGGTTTTTAACCAATCTTGTGCATCTAGTAGGTGCGTTTGTGTCTTTGAAAGAACATTTAGGTCATTTTCGTCCTTCCTAGGCTTATTGTTGTCCTGTTAGGGTTTTTAACCAATCTTGTGCATCCAATATGTGTGTTTGTGTCATTGGATAAACATTTGGGTCATTTATGTCACCCCTAGTCATATTCTTGTCCAAGTATGCTTTTTAAGCAATCATGTGCGTCCAATAAGTGTGTTTGTGTCGTTGGATTAACATTTAGGTCATTTTCTTCCTCCCTAGACTTATTCTTGTGTAATTTGGGTTTTTAACCAATCTTTGTGCATCCAATAGGTGTGTTTGTGTCATTGGAAGAACATTTAGGACATTTTCGTCCTTCCTATGCTTATTCTTGTCCAATTAGGGTTTTTGACCAATCTTGTGCATCCAATAGGTGTGTTTGTGTGATTGGATGAACATTTAGGTTATTTTTGGCCTCCCTAGGCTTATTCTTTTCCAATTAGAGTTTTTAACTATTCTTTTGCCTCCTATAGGTGTGTTCCAAACATATGATTCACATTTAGGTCATTTTCGTCCTCCATAGTCCTATTCTTGTCTAACTAGGATTTTTAAGCAAACTTGTGCACCCAATAAATGTGTTTGTGTCACTGCATTAACATTTAGGTCATTTTCATCTTCCATAGACTTATTCTTATCCAATTATGGTTTTTAAGTAATCTTGTGCATCCAATAAGTTCCTTTATGTAATTTAATTAACATTTAGGTCATTTTAATCCTCCCTAGGCTTCTTCTAGTCCAAATAAGGTTTTTAAGTAGTCTTGTGCATGCAATAAGTTCATTTGTGTCATTCGATTAACATTTACGTCATTTTCGTCCTCCTTATACTTATTCTCGAGCAAGTAGGGTTTTTAACCAATTTTGTGCATCCAATAGGTGTGTTTGCATCATTAGATGAACATTTAGGTCATTTTCATGCTCCCCAGGCTTATTGTTGTCCAATTATGGTTTTTAACCAATCTTGTGCATCCAATAGGAGTGTTTGCATCATTGGATGATCATTTAGCTCATTTTCATCCTCCCTAGGCTCATTCTTGTCCAATTCAAGTTTTTAACCAATATTTTGCATCCTATAGGTGTGTTTGTGTCATATGATGAATATTTCGGTCTTTTTCAACCTCCATGGTCTTATTCTTGTCGAATTATGGTTTTAAAGCACACTTGTGCATCCAATATGTTCATTTGTGTCATTGGATAAACAGTTAGATCATTTCCATACTTTCTAGGCTTATTCTAGTCCAATTAGGGTTTTTAAGAAATCTTGTGCATCCAATAAGTTCCTTTGTATCATTGGATTAACATTTAGGTCATTTTCATCCTCGCTAGACTTATTGTTGGCCAATTAGGGTTTTTAACGAATTACGTGCTTTCAATAGATGTGTTTGTGTCATTGGATTAAAATTTAGGTCATTTTTGTCCTCCCTAGGCTTATTCTGGTCCAATAAGGTTTTAAATGACTCTATTCATCCGTTAGGTGTGTTTGTGTCATTGGATGAACATTAAGGTCATTTTCATCCTCCCAATCTTGTGCATCCAAAAGGTGTGTTTGTGTCAATGGATGAATATTTAAGTCATTTTCGTTCTCCCGAGTTTTATTCTTGTCCAATTAGAGTTTTTAAGCAATCTTATGCATCCAATAGGTGTATTTGTGTTATTGGATAAAAATTTAGGTCATTTTCATCCTCCAATTAGGGTTTTTACGCAATCTTGTGCATCCAATAAGTTCATTCGTGTCATTTAGATCATTTTCGTACTCCCTAGGCTTATTCTAGTCAAATTAGGTTTTTTAAGAAATCTTGTGCATCCAATAAGTTCATTTGTGTCATTGGATTAACAATTAGGTCATTTTTATCCTCCCTATACTTATTCTTGAGAAATTAGGGTTTTTAACCAATCTTGTGGTTCCAATATGAGTTTGTTTTGTTGGATTAACATTTAGGTCAGTTTCGTCCTCCCTAGGCTTACTCTTGTCCAATTAGGGTTTTCAGCCGATCTTGTGCATATAATAGGTGTGTTTGTGTCATTGGACGAACATTTATGTCATTTTCTTCCTCCCTAGGGTTATTCTTGTCCAATAAGGGTTTTTAACCATTCTTTTGCATCCAATAGATGTGTTTGTGTGATTGGATGAACAATTAGGTTATTTTACTCCTTCATAGTCTTATTTTTATCTAATTAGGGTTTTTAAGTAAACTTGTGCATCCAATAAGTTCCTTTATTTAATTGAATTAACATTTAGGTCATTTTCATCCTCCCTAGGATTCCGATAGTCCAATTTGAGTTTCTAAGTAGTCTTGTGCATGCAATAAGTTCATTTGTGTCATTGGATGAACATTTAGGTCATTTTCGTCATCCTTAGGCTTATTCTTGTCTAATTAGGGTTTGCAGTGGATCTTGTGCATACAATAGGCGTGTTCGTGCCATTGGACGAACATTTAGGTCATGTTTATGCTCCCTAGGGTTATTCTTGTCCAATTAGGGTGTTTTACCAATCTTTTGCATCCAATAGGTATGTTTGTGTGGTTGGATGAACATTTAAGTCATTTTCGTCCACCGTAGTCTTATTCTTGTCCATTTTGGGTTTTTAGCCGATATTGTGCATACAGTAGGCGTGTTTGTGTCATTGGATGATCATTTAAGACTTTTTCGTCCTTCATATGCTTATTCTTGTCCAATTAGGGTTTTAAACCAATTTTGTGCATCCAATAGGTGTCTTTGTGCCATTGGATGAATATTAAGGTCATTTTTGTCCTCCCTAGGCTTTTAAGAAAACTTGTGCATCCAATAAGTTCGTTTGTATCGTTGGATTAACATTTATGTCATTTTTGTCCTCCCTAGGCTTATTCTTGTCCAATTAGGGTTTTTAGAAAATCTTTTACATCCAATAGGTGTGTATGTGTGATTGGATGAACATTTAGATCCTTTTCATCCTCCTGAGGCTTATTCTACTCCAATTAGGGTTATTAAAGCAATCTTGTGCACCCAATAAGTTCCTTTGTGTCGTTGGATTAACATCTTAGTCATTTTCAACTTACCTGGGCTTAATATTTTCTAGTTAGGATTTTTATCCAATCATAGGCATCCAATAGGTGTGTTTGTCTCATTGGATCAACATTTAGGTCATTTACGTCCTACCTAGGCTTATTGTTGTCCAATTAGACTTTTTTAGCAAATCTTATGCATCCAATAGGTGTGTTTGTGTCATTGGTTAACATTTAGGTCATTTTCGACCACCCTAGCCTTATACTTGTCCAATTAGGGTTTTTAAGAAAACTTGTGCATCCAATAAGTTCATTTGTATCATCGGATGAACATTGAGGTTCTCCCTAGGCTTATTCTTGTCCAGTTAGGGTTTTTAACTAATCTTTTGCATCCAATAGGTGTATTTCTGTCATATGATGAACATGTAGGTCATTTTTGCCCTTCCTATGCTTATTCTTGTCCAATTAGGGTTTTAAACCAATCTTGTGCATCCAATAGGTGTGTTTGTGTCATTGGATGAACATTTAGCTCATTTTCGTCCTCCCTAGGTTTATTCTTGTCCAATTAGGGTTTTAACCAATGTTTTGCATCCAATATTTAGGTCTTTTTTATCCTCCATTGTCTTATTCTTGTCCAATTAGAGTTTTTAAGCAATCTTGTGCATCCAATAAGTTCATTTGTGTCATTGGATTAACATTTAGGTCATTTTCGTAATCCCTAGTCTTATTCTTCTCCAATTAGGGTTTTTAACCAATCTTGTGCATTCAATAGGTGTGTTTGTGTCATTGGATTAACATTTTGGTCATGTTCTTCCTCCCTAGTTTTATTTGATGGTTGTATGACTTCTAATCTTAGGAAATTTTATGCAAGGTTACAAGACAAGTAATTCAATTTTTCCTAAGTATTGAAATTAATATCGAAACCAACGTGATCAATATTATTCCAATTCAAGCGTGATTGATTCTAACCTTAACAAGATAGTCAATTAACAGGATTTATTCTGGACCAAAGATTGCATGTAAATCAATACAAGTGTACACATACAATGCTCTTTCAATAATATCAATCAAGACCGAATTTTGCTAACACATACATTCAAAATAAAGCTTTCATGCAAAATTGAAATAAACAGAAAGGGTTAAAAGAGATTGCACCAAGATTTATACTGGTTCAGCTGTCAGTATGACAGCCTACGTCCAGTCCCGAAATCGAACCAATTTCAACCTTTTTCCAATAGATCGTCTCGAGTGTATTTTACAGATTGTCCAGCTAACACAAGGCCTATCTATGAAACTCTTCTCGCTTCTATTTCGCAGCCACCGTATACCTCAAGTTAATCGCCTAACTCTCCAAAGATAACGATGAAGCTTCTTCTAATGAAAACCCTCACCACGAAGATAGCTACCAGTTTCAATACTCGATTTTTACAGAAGTTTCTTTACAATTGTTGATTACAAAAATGACAAAAGATCAAAAGCTCATTCATGAATGCTGCTCAATCACACAATGACATTCACAGTATAAGGATTTGCCAAGAGGATTAATTTTCTCAAAGTGTTGTGAAAATGTGTGTGAAACAATATTCAAAGGGTATTTCAAAGATATGTCAAAGTTATATCAAAAGTTTCAAAGTTATAAGAAAAAGAGTTTTCTGAATCGATTTAGCAATCGATTTGCAAAGAATTAGCTAGGCTCTGTAAGTAACCAAATCGATTTACCAATGGACGTGTGAATCGATTGGTTTAAGCCCAGAGTTCAGGTTTCACTAAAAACCTTTAAACAATCGATTGCCCAATCGATGTACTTAGTGAAAACTCTAATTCTGAGTCAAGCAATGGATTTAGCAATGGACTTGCAAATCGATTTGTTTACTTGTTAATTTTAAGATTTCATTTTAAACTTTGGCAAATACTTAAGCATAAAATCACATGGATGAGTCTACTTAGTAACTACTATAACCACTAATGACACTAGGTAGAGTTGCATCTTTCTCCAGCTAATTCTCTACTTTTTGCTTGATTCCTTGTGTTCCAAGCTTGTGTCCAAGTGTATAGTGTTTTGATTTTCCTGAAATGTAACTTGGTTCAAACTGTTAGTTTTATCAAATGATGCATGAACATTGTATGTTTGTTAATTATGTCAAAATCATGATCAGGGAGACTTATGTCTAACATTATTCATGTCCAATTAGGGTTTTTAAGCAATCTTGTGCATCAAATAAGTTCATTTGTGTCATTGGTTTAACTTTTAGATTATTTTCGTACTCTCTAGACTTATTCTAGTCCAATTAGGGTTTTTAAAAAAGCTTGTGCATCCAATAAGTTCATTTGTGTCATTGGATTACCAATTAGATCATTTTTATCCTCCCTAGACTTATTCTTGGGAAATTAGGGTTTTTAACCAATCTTGTGGTAACAATTGGTGTCTTTGTTTCATTGGATTAACTTCTATGTCATTTTAGTCCTCCCTAGGCTAATTCTTGTCCAATTAGGGTTTTCAACCGATCTTGAGCATACAATAGGTGTGTTTGAGTCATTGGATCAACATTTAGGTCATTTACGTCCTGTCTAGGCTTATTCTTGTCCAATTAGACTTTTTAAACCAATCTTATGCATCCAATAGGTGTGTTTCTGTCATTAATTAAACATTTACGACATTTTCGTCCTCCGTAGTCTTATACTTGTCCAATTAGGGATTTTAAGAAAACTTGTGCATCCAATAAATTCATATCTGTCATTGGATTAACATTTTGGTTGTTTTAGTTCTCCTTATGCTTTTTCTTGTCAAATTAGGGTTTTTAACCAATCTTGTGCATCCAATAGGTGTGTTTGTGTCATTGGATGAACATTTAGGTCATTTTCATCCTTCCTAGGCTTATTCTTGTCCAATTAGGGTTTTTATCCAATCTTGTGCATCCAATACGTGTGTTTGTGCCATTAGATAAACATTTAGTTCATTTTCGTACTCCCTAGTCATATTCTTGTCCAATTATGGTTTTTAAGCGATCTTGTGCATCCAATAAGTGTGTTTGTGTCGTTGGATTAACATTTAGGTCATTTTCGTCGTTCCAAGGCTTATTCTTGTCAAATTAGGGTTTTTAACCAATTTTGTGCATCTAATAAGTGTGTTTGATTCATGGGAAGAACATTTAGGTCATTAGATGAATATTTAGGTCATTTTCGTCCTCCGTAGGCTTGTTACAGTCCAATTAGGGTTTTTAGAGCAATCTTCTGCATCCAATAAGTTCCTTTGTGTCGTTGGATTAACATTTCAGTCATTTAGGTCTTTTTTGTCCTTCCTAGGCTTATTCTTGTCGAATTAGGGTTTCTTAGAAATCTTGTGCATCCAATACGTGTGTTTGTGTCATTGGATAAATATTTATGTCATTTTTGTCCTCCCTTGTCATATTCTTGTCCAGTTGTGGTTTTTAAGCAATCTTGTGCATCCAATAAGTGCGTTTGTGTCGTTGGATTAACATTTAGGTCATTTTCGTCATCCATAGGCTTATTCTAGTTCAATTAGGGTTTTTAAAGCAATCTTGTGCATCCAATAAGTTCCTTTGTGTTATTGGATTAACATTTCGGTCATTTTCATCTTCCAAGGGCTTAATATTGTCTAGTTAGGACCAATCATAGCCATTCAATAGGTGTGTTTATGTCATTCGTTCAATATTTGGGTCATTTACGTCCTACCTAGGCTGATTTTTGTCCAATTAGACCTTTTTAACTAATGTTATGCATCTAATAGGTTTGTTAGTGTCATTGGTTGAACATTTAGGTTATTATCGTCCTCCCTAGTCTTATACTTGTCCAATTAGGCTTTTTAAGAAAACTTATACAACCAATAAATACATTTAGGTCATTTTTATTCTCCTTAAGCTTATTCTTGTTAGATTAGGGTTTTTAACTAATCTTGTGCATCCAATAGGTGTGTTTGTTTCATTGGATGAACATTTAGGTCATTTTCGTCCTTCCAAGGCTTATGCTTGTACAATTAGGGTTATTAAACAATTTAGTGCATCCAATACGTGTGTTTGTGTCATTGGATAAACATTTAGGTCATTTTCATCCTCCCTAGTCATATTCTTGTCCAATTAGGGTTTTTTAGCAATTTTGTGCATCCAATAAGTATGTTTGTGTCGTTGGATTAACATTTAGATCATTTTCGTCCTCCTTAGACTGATTTGGTCCAATTAGGATTTTTAACCAATCTTATGCATCCAATTTGTTTGTTTGTGTAATTCGTTGAATATTTCGGTCATTTTGGTCATCCCTAGTCTTATTCTTGTCCAATTGGTGTGTTTGTGTCATTGGATCAACATTTAGGACATTTACGTCCTGCAAAGGCTTATTCTTGTCCAATTAGACTTTTTTTAACCAATGTTATTCATCCAATAGGTGTGTTTATTTCATTGGATTAATATTTTTAACCAATCTTATGGTTCCAATACATGTGTTTGTTTCATTGAATTAACATTTTATTCTTTTTCGTCCTCCCTAGGCTTATTATTGTCCAATTAGGGTTTTCGACAGATCTTGTGCATACAATAGGTGTGTCTGTGTATATTTAGGTCATTTTCGTTCTCCCTGGGCATATTCTAGCCCAAACAGGGGTTTTAAAGGAATCTTGTGCATCCAATAAGTTCTTTTGTGTTGTTTGATTAACATTTCGGTCATTTTTGTCCTCCCTAGGCTTAATATTGTCAACTTAGGGTTTTTTTTACCAATCTTAGGCATCCAATAGGTGTGTTTGTGTCATTGGATCAACATTTAGGTCATTTACGTACTGCCTAAGCTTAATCTTCTCCAATTACACTTTTTTAACCAATAAATTCATTGTGTAATTGGATTAACATTTAGGTCATTTTCATCCTCCTTAGGCTTATTCTCGTCGAATTAGGGTTTTTAACCAATCTCTTGCATCTAATAGGTGTGTTTGGGTCATTGGATGAACATTTAGGATATTTTTGTCATTCCTGTGCTTTTTCTTGTCCAATTAGGGTTTTTCAACAATCTTGTGCATCCAATACGTGTGTTTGTGTCATTGGACGAACATTTACGTTATTTTTGTCCTCCATAGTCATATTCTAGTCCAATTATGGTTTTTAAGCAATCTAGTGCACCCAATAAATGTGTCTGTGGCATTGCATGAACATTTAGGTCATTTTCATCCTCCCTAGGCTTATTCTAGTCCAATTAGGGTTTTTAAGCAGTCATGTGCATGCAATAAGTTTATTTGTGTCATTGGATTAACATTTAGGTCATTTTCGTCCTCGTTAGACTTATTCTTGAGCAATTAGGGGTTATAACCAATCTAGTGGATCCAATAGGTGTGTTTCTGTCATTGGATGAACATTTAGCTAATTTTTGTCCTCCCTAGGCTTATTCTTGTTCTATTAGGGTTTTTAACCAATGTTTTGCATCCAATAGCTGTGTTTGTGTAATATGATGAACATTTAGGTCATTTTTATCTTCTATAGTCTTATTCTTGTCCAATTAGGGTTTTTAAGCAGTCTTGTGCACCGAATAAATGGTATTGTGTCATTGTTTGAACATTTAGGTCATTTTGGTCCTCCCTAGTCTTATTCTTGTCTAATTATGGTTTTTAAGCAATCTTGTGCATCCAATAAGTTCCTTTGTGTTGTTCGATTAACATTAAAGACATTTTCGTCCTCCCAAGGCTTATTTTTGTTTAATTAGGGTTTTTAACTAATCTTGTGCTTCAAATAAGTGTGTTTGTGTCATTGGATGAACATTTAGGTCATTTTCATCCTTCCTATGCATATTCTTGACCAATTCGGGTTTTTAAAAAATCTTGTGCATCCAATGAGTGTGTTTGTGTCATTGAATGAACATTTAGGTCATTTTCGTACTCCCAAGGCATATTCTAGAATTAGGGCATATTCTAATGTTAATCCAACAATTAGGGTTTTTAAAAAAATTTTGTGCATCCTACCAATTCCTTTGTGTCGTTGGATTAACATTTCGGTCATTTTAGTCCTGTCTAGGCTTAATATTGTCCAATTAGGGTTTTTAACCAATCTTTGGCATCCAATAGGTGTGTTTGTGTTATTGGATCAACATTTAGGTCATTTACGTACTCCTTAGGCTTATTCTTCTCCAATTAGACTTTTTTAACCAATATTATGCATTCAATAGGCGTGCATGTGTCGTTGGTCGAACATTTAGGTCATTTTCGTCCTCCATAGTCTTATACTAGTCAAATTAGGGTTTTTAAGAAAACTTGTGCATCCAATAAATTCATTGTGTAAATGGATTAACATGTAGGTATTTTTCGTCCTCCTTAGGCTTATTCTTATCAAATTAGGGTTTTTACCCAATCTTGTGCATCCAATAGGTGTGTTCATGTCATTCAATGAATATTTAGGACTTTTTAGTCTTTCGTATGCTTTTTCTTGTCCAATTAGGGTTTTTAAACAGTCTGGTGCATCGAATAGGTGTGTTTGTGTCATTGGATGAACATTTAGGTCATTTTTGTCCTGTTAGGCTTATTCCTATCCAGTTAGGGTTTTTAACCAATCTTTTGCCTCCAATAAATTCATTGTGTAAATGGATTAACATGTAGGTATTTTTCGTCCTCCTTAGGCTTATTCTTATCAAATTAGGGTTTTTACCCAATCTTGTGCATCCAATAGGTGTGTTCATGTCATTCAATGAATATTTAGGACTTTTTAGTCTTTCGTATGCTTTTTCTTGTCCAATTAGGGTTTTTAAACAGTCTGGTGCATCGAATAGGTGTGTTTGTGTCATTGGATGAACATTTAGGTCATTTTTGTCCTCTTAGGCTTATTCCTATCCAGTTAGGGTTTTTAACCAATCTTTTGCCTCCAATAGGTGTGTTTCTTTACTATGACCATCATTTAGGTCATTTTGTCCGCCATAGTCATATTTCTGTCCAATTAGGGTTTTTAAGCAATCTTGTGCACACAATAAATGTGTTTTTGTTATTGTATGAACATTTAGGTCATTTTCGTCCTCCCTAGTCTTATTCTTATTTAATTATGGTTTTAAGATAATCTTGTGCATCCAATAAGTTCCTTTGTGTAATTGAACTAACATTTAGGTCATTTTTATCCTCCCTAGGCTTATTCTAGTCCAATTAACGTTTTTAAGCAGGCCTGTGCATGCAGTAAGTTTATTTGTGTCATTAGATTAACATTTAGGTCATTTTAGTCCTCCTTAGACTTATTCTCGAGCAATTAGGGATTTTAATCAATCTTGTTTATCCAATATGTGTTTTATTGTCATTTGATGAACGTTAAGGTTATTTTCGTCCTTACTTCTCTTTTTCTTTTTAAATTAGGGTTTTAACCAATCTTATGGATCCAATAGGTGTATTTCTGTCATTGGATGAACATTTACATTATTTTCATCCTCCCAAGGCTTATTCTTGTCCAATTACGTTTTTTAACCAATCTTTTGCATCTAAGAGGTGTGTTTGTGTCATATGATGCACATTTAGGTCATTTTCATCTTCTATAGTCTTATTGTGTCATTGTATAAACCTTTAGCTCATTTTCGTCCTCCCTAGGCTTATTCTTGTCCAATTCGGGTTTTTAAAAAATCTTGTGCATCCAATAAGTGTGTTTGTGACATTGGATGAACATTTAGGTCATTTTCGTCCTGCCTAGGCTTATTCTTGTCCAAATAGTGTTTTTAACCAATCTTTTGCATCCGATAGGTTCTTTTGTGTCGTATGATGAAAATTGACGTCTTTTTCGTGCTCCATAGTCTCATTCTTGTCCAATTAGGGGTTTTAAGCAATCTTGTGCATCCAATAAGTTCATTTGTGTCATTGGATTAACATTTAGGTCATTTTGATCCTCCCTAGACTTATTCTTGGGCATTTAGGGTTTTTAACCAAATGTGTGCTTCATTGGATGAACATTTAGGACATTTTCGTCCATTAGGGTGTTTGTTTCATTGGATGAACATTTAGGTCATTTTCGTCCTCCCTAGTCTTATTCTAGTCCAATTAGGGTTTTTAACCAATCTTGTGCATCGAATAGGTGTGTTTGTGTCATTGGATGTACATTTAGGTCATTTTCTTCCTTCATATGCTTAATCTTGTCCAATTAGGGTTTTTAAGCAATCTTATGCACCCAATAAGTTCATTTATGTCGTTGGTTTAACATTTAGATCTTTTTCGTACTCCCTAGGCTTATTCTAGTACATTTACGGTTTTTAACAATTAGGTCATTTACATCCTCCCTAGACTTATTCTTGGGCAATATGGGTTTTTATCCAATCTAGTGGTTCCAATAGGTGTGTTTGTTTCATTGGATTAACATTTAGGTCATTTTCGTCCTCCTTAGGCTTATTCATGTCCAGTTAGGGTTTTCAGCCGATCTTGTGCATAAAACAGGTGTTTTTGTGTCATTGGATGAACATTTAGGTCATTTTCCGCCTACCTAGTCTTATTCTTATTTAATTATGGTTTTTAAGTAATCTTGTGCATCCAATAATGTCCTTTGTGTAATTGAATTAACATTTAGGTCATTTTCATCCTTCCAAGGCTTATTCTAGTCCAATTAACATTTTTAAGCAGTCATGTGCATGCAATAAGTTGATTTGTGTCATTTGATTAACATTTATGTCATTTTCGTCCTCCTTATACTTATTCTTTTGCAATAAGGGGTTTTAACCAATCTTGTGCATCCAACAGGTATGGTTGTCATTTCTTGAACATTTAGGTTATTTTTGTCCTTATTATTCTTTTTCTTCTCAAATTAGGGTTTTAACCAATCTTTTGGATCCAATAGGTGTGTTTCTGTCATTGGATGAACATTTAGCTCATTTTCGTCCTCCCTAGGCTTATTTTTGTCCAATTAGGGTTTTTAACCAATCTTTTGCATCCAATAGGAGTGTTTGTGTCTATTGATGAACATTTAGGTCATTTTCATCTTCTATAATCTTATTCTTGTCCAATTAGGGTTTTTAAGCAGTCTTGTGCATCCAATAAATGTTATTCTTGTCCTCTCTAGGGCTATAAAATTTACATCATATTTGTCCTCTCTAGGGCTATTCCTGTCCAATTAGGGTTTTTAACCAGTCTTGTGCATCCAAAAATTTCATTTGTGTCATTGGATAAATATTTAGGTCATTTTCGTCCTCCCTAGAATTATTCTTTGGCGATTAAGGTGTTTAACCAATCTTGTGCATCCAATAGGTGTGTTTATCTGAATGGATGAATATTTAGGTCATTTTCGTACTCCCTAGTCTTATTATTGTCCAAATAGGGTTTTAAAGCAATCTTATGCGGCCAATAAATTTGTTTGTGTCATTGCAAGAACATTTAGGTCATTTTCGTCCTCCCTAGGCTGAAAGCAATCTTGTGCATCCAATAAGTTCATTTGTGTCATTGGATTAACATTTAGGTCTTTTTCGTCCTCCGTAGGCATATTCTTGTCCAATTAGGGTTTTTAACTAAACTTTTGCATATAATAGGTGTGTTTGTGTCATTGGATGAATATTTAGCTCATTTTCATCGCTCTTATGCTTATTCTTGTCCAATTACGGTTTTTACCAATCTTTTGCATCCAATAGGTGTGCTTGTGTCATATAATGAACATTTAGGTCATTTTTGCCATTAATAATCTTATTCTTTTCCAATTTTGGTTTTTAACGAATCTTGTGCATCCAATCAATGTTTTTGTGTCATTGTATGAACATTTAGGTCATTTTCGTCCTCCCTAGTCTTATTCTTTTTTAATTGTGGTTTTAAGATAATCTTGTGCATCCAATAAGTTCCTTTGTGTAATTGAATTAACATTTAGGTCATTTTTATCCTCCCTAGGCTTATTCTAGTCCAATTAAGGTTTTTAAGCAGCCCTGTGCATGCAGTAAGTTTATTTGTGTCATTAGATTAACATTTAGGTCTTTTTAGTCCTCCTTAGACTTATTCTCGAGCAATTAGGGATTTTAAATGAATCTTGTTTATCCAATATGTGTGTTTGTGTCATTTGATGAACGGTAAGGTTATTTTCGTCCTTACTTCTCTTTTTCTTCTTAAATTAGGGTTTTAACCAATCTTGTGGATCCAATAGGTGTATTTCTGTCATTGGATGAACATTTAGCTCATTTTCATCCTCCCAAGGCTTATTCTTGTCCAATTAGGGTTTTTAACCAATCTTTTGCATCTAAGAGGTGTGTTTGTGTCATATGATGCACATTTAGGTCATTTTCATCTTCTATAGTCTTATTGTGTCATTGTATGAACCTTTAGCTCATTTTCGTCCTCTCTAGGCTTATTCTTGTCCAATTCGGGTTTTTAAAAAATCTTGTGCATCCAATAAGTGTGTTTGTGACATTGGATGAACATTTAGGTCATTTTCGTCCTGCCTAGGCTTATTCTTGTCCAAATTGTGTTTTTAACCAATCTTTTGCATCCGATAGGTGCTTTTGTGTCGTATGATGAAAATTGACGTCTTTTTCGTGCTCCATAGTCTCATTCTTGTCCAATTAGGGGTTTTAAGCAATCTTGTGCATCCAATAAGTTCATTTGTGTCATTGGATTAACATTTAGGTCATTTTGATCCTCCCTAGACTTATTCTTGGGCATTTAGGGTTTTTAACCAATTGTGTGCTTCATTGGATGAACATTTAGGACATTTTCGTCCATTAGGGTGTTTGTTTCATTGGATGAACATTTAGGTCATTTTCGTCCTCCCTAGTCTTATTCTAGTCCAATTAGGGTTTTTAACCAATCTTGTGCATCGAATAGGTGTGTTTGTGTCATTGAATGAACATTTAGGTCATTTTCTTCCTTCATAGGCTTAATCTTGTCCAATTAGGGTTTTTAAGCAATCTTATGCACCAAATAAGTTCATTTATGTCGTTGGTTTAACATTTAGATCTTTTTCGTACTCCCTAGGCTTATTCTAGTCCATTTACGGTTTTTAACAATTAGGTCATTTACATCCTCCCTAGACTTATTCTTGGGCAATATGGGTTTTTATCCAATCTAGTGGTTCCAATAGGTGTGTTTGTTTCATTGGATTAAAATTTAGGTCATTTTCGTCCTCCTTAGGCATATTCATGTCTAGTTAGGGTTTTCAGCCGATCTTGTGCATAAAACAGGTGTTTTTGTGTCATTGGATGAACATTTAGGTCATTTTCCGCCTACCTAGTCTTATTCTTATTTAATTATGGTTTTTAAGTAATCTTGTGCATCCAATAATGTCCTTTGTGTAATTGAATTAACATTTAGGTCATTTTCATCCTTCCAAGGCTTATTCTAGTCCAATTAACGTTTTTAAGCAGTCATGTGCATGCAATAAGTTGATTTGTTTCATTTGATTAACATTTAGGTCATTTTCGTCCTCCTTATACTTATTCTTTTGCAATTAGGGGTTTTAACCAATCTTGTGCATCCAACAGGTATGGTTGTCATTTCTTGAACATTTAGGTTATTTTTGTCCTTATTATTCTTTTTCTTCTCAAATTAGGGTTTTAACCAATCTTTTGGATCCAATAGGTGTGTTTCTGTCATTGGATGAACATATAGCTCATTTTCGTCCTCCCTAGGCTTATTTTTGTCCAATTAGGGTTTTTAACCAATCTTTTGCATCCAATAGGAGTCTTTGTGTCTATTGATGAACATTTAGGTCATTTTCATCTTATATAATCTTATTCTTGTCCAATTAGGGTTTTTAAGCAGTCTTGTGCATCCAATAAATGTTATTCTTGTCCTCTCTTGAGCTATAAAATTTACATCATTTTTGTCCTCCCTAGGGCTATTCTTGTCCAATTAGGGTTTTTAACCAGTCTTGTGCATCCAAAAATTTCATTTGTGTCATTGGATAAATATTTAGGTCATTTTCGTCCTCCCTAGACTTATTCTTTGGCAATTAGGGTTTTTAACCAATCTTGTGCATCCAATAGGTGTGTTTATCTGAATGGACGAATATGTAGGTCATTTTCGTACTCCCTAGTCTTATTATCGTCCAAATAGGGTTTTTAAGCAATCTTATGGAACCAATAAATTTGTTTGTGTCATTGCAAGAACATTTAGGTCATTTTCGTCCTCCCTAGGCTGAAAGCAATCTTGTGCATCCAATAAGTTCATTTGTGTCATTGGATTAACATTTAGGTCTTTTTCGTCCTCCCTAGGCGTATTCTTGTCCAATTAAGGTTTTTAACTAAAATTTTGCATATAATAGGTGTGTTTGTGTCATTGGGTGAATATTTTGCTCATTTTCATCGCTCTTATGCTTATTCTTGTCCAATTACGGTTTTTACCAATCTTTTGCATCCAATAGGTGTGTTTGTGTCATATAATGAACATTAAGGTCATTTTTGCCATTATTAATCTTATTCTTTTCCAATTTTTGTTTTTAACGAATCTTGTGCGTCCAATCAATGTTTCTGTGTCATAGTATGAACATTTAGGTCATTTTCGTCCTCCCTAATCTTATTCTTGTCTAATTATAGTTTTTAAGCAATCTTGTGCATTCAATAAGTTCCTTTGTGTCGTTGGATTAACATTTCGGTCATTTTCGTCCTCCCTAGTCTTAATATTGTCCAATTAGGGTTTTTTAACCAATCTTAGGCATCCGGAAGGAGTGTTTGTGTGATCGGATCAACATTTAGGTCATTTACGTCCTGCCTAGGCTTAGTCTTGTCCAATTAGACTTTTATAAGCAATCTTATGCATCCAATAAGTGTGTTTGTGTCATTGGTTGATCATTTAGGTCATTTTCATCCTCCCTAGTATTGTAATTGTCCAATTAGGGTTTTTAAGAAACCTTGTGCATCCAATAAATTCATTTATGTCATTGGATTAACATTTAGGTCATTTTCGTCCTCCTTCGACTTATTCTTGGGCAATTAGGGTTTTTAACAAATCTTATGCATCCAATAGGTGTGTTTCTGTGAATGGATGAATATTTAGGTCATTTTCGTACTCCCTTGTCTTATTCTTGTCCAAATAGGGTTTTTAAGCAATCTTGTGCACCCAATAAATTTATTTGTATCATTGCATGAATATTTATGTTATTTTTGCCCTCCCTAGGGTGAATCTTGTCCAATCTTGTGGTATTGGATGAACAATTAGCTCATTTTTATTGCTCCTATGCTTATTGTTGTCCAATTACGGTTTTTACCACTCATTTGCATCTAATAGGTGTCTTTGTGTCATTGGATGAACATTTAGCTCATTTTCTACCTCCCTAGGTTTATTCTTGTCCAATTAGGGTTTTTAACCCATCTTTTGCATCCAATACGTGTGTTCGTGCAATACGATGAATATTTAGGTCTTTATTATCCTCCATTGTCTTATTCTTGTCCAATTAGGGTTTTTAAGCAATCTTGTGCATCCAATAAGTTCATTTGTGTCATTGGATTAAAATTTAGATCATTTTCGTACTCCCTAGGCTTATTTTTGTCCAATTTGGGTTTTTAAGAAAACTTGGGCAATTAGGGTTTTTAACAAACTATGTGCTTCCAATAGATGTGTTGTGTCATTGGATTAACATTAAGGTCATTTTGGTCCTCCCTAGGCTTATTCTTGTCCAATAAGGTTTTTAACCGATTCTGTTCATCCATTAGGTGTGCTTGTGTCATTGGTTGAACATTTAGGTCATTTTGGTCCTCCCTAGTCTTATTCTTCTCCAAATAGGGTTTTTAACCAATCTTGTGCATCCAATAGGTGTGTTTGTGTCTTTGGATTAAGCTTTTGGTCATCTTCTTCCTCCCTAGTCTTATTTGATGGTTGTAGGACTTCTAATCTTAGGAAATTTTATGCAAGGTTACAAGACAAGTAATTTAATTTTTCCTAAGTATTGAAATTAATATCGAAACCAACGTGATCAATATTATTCCAATTCAAGCGTGATTAATTCTAACCTTAACAAGATAGTCAATTAACAGGATTTATTCTAGACCAAAGATTGCATGTACACATACAAATGCTCATTCAATAATATCAATCTAGAAACAATTTTGCTAACACATACATTCAAGATAAAGCTTTCATGCAAAATTGAAATAAAGAGAAAGGGTTAAGAGAGATTGCACCAAGATTTATACTGGTTCAGCTGTCAGTATGACACCTACGTCTAGTCCCGAAATCGAACCGATTTTACCCTTTTTCCAATAGAATCGTCTCGAGTGTATTTTACAGATTGTCCAACTAACACAAGGCCTATCTATCAAACTCTTCTCGCTTCTCTTTCGCAGCCACCGTATCCCTCAAGTTAATCGCCTAACTCTCCCAAGATAACGATGAAGCTTCTTCTGATGAACACCCTCACCACGAAGATAGCTACCAGTTTCAATACTGGGTTTTTACAGAAGTTTCTTTACAATTGTTGATTACAAAAATGACAAAAGATCAAAAGATCATTCAAGAATGCGGCTCAATCACACAATCACATTCACAGTATAAGGATTTGCCAACAAGATTAATTTTCTCAAAGTGTTGTGAAAACGTGTGTGAAAAAATATTCAAAGGGTATTTCAAAGATATGTCAAAGTTATATCAAAAGTTTCAAAGTTATAAGAAAAAGAGTTTTCTGAATCGATTTACCAATCGATTTGCAAAGAATTAGCTTGGCTCTGTAAGTAACAGAATCGATTTACCAACGGACGTGCGAATCGATTGGTTTAAGCCCAGAGTTCGGGTTTCACTAAAAACCTTTAATTTTAAACTTTGGCAAATACTTAAGCATGAAATCACATGGATGAATTTACTTAGTAACTACTATAACCACTAATGACAGTAGGTAGAGTTGCATCTTTCTCCAGCTCATTCTCTACTTTTTGCTTGATTCCTTGTGTCCAAGTGTATAGTGTTTACTTGATTTTCTTGAAATGTAACTTGGTTCAAACTGTTAGTTTTATCAAATGATTCATGAACATTGTATGTTTGTAAATTATGTCAAAATCATGATCAGGGAGACTTATGTCTAACATTATTCTTGTCCAATTAGGGTTTTTAAGCAATCTTGTGCATCCAGTAAGTTCATTTGTGTCATTGGATTACAAATTAGGTCATTTTTATCCTCCCTAGACTTATTCTTGGGAAATTAGGGTTTTTAACCAATCTTGTGGTTCCAATAGGTGTGTTTGTTTCATTAGATTAACTTTTATGTCATTTTAGTCCTCCCTAGGCTTATTCTTGTCCAATTAGGGTTTTCAACCGATCTTCAACGTACAATAGGTGTGTTTGAGTCATTGGATCAACATTTAGGTCATTTACGTCCTGCCTAGGCTTATTCTTGTTCAACATTTAGGTCATTTACGTCCTGTCATTAGTTAAACATTTAGGACATTTTCGTCCTCTGTAGTTTTATACTTGTCCAATTTGGGTTTTTAAGAAAACTTGTGCATCGAATAAATTCATATCTGTCATTGGATTAACATTTTTGTCGTTTTAGTCCTCCTTATGCTTATTCTTGTCAAATTAGGGTTTTTAACCAATCTTGTGCATCCAATAGGTGTGTTCTTGTCATTGGATGAACATTTAGGTCATTTTTGTCCTTCCAAGGCTTATTCTTGTCCAATTAGGGTTTTGATCCAATCTTGTGCATCCAATACGTGTGTTTGTGTCATTAGATAAACATTTAGTTCATTTTCGTTCTCCCTAGTCATATTCTTGTCCAATTATGGTTTTTAAGCGATCTTGTGCATCCAATAAGTGTGTTTGTGTCGTTGGATTAACCAATTTTGTGCATCTAATAAGTGCGTGTGATTCATGGGATGAACATTTAGATCATGTTTTGTCGTCCCTAGTCTTATCCTTATCCAACTTGGGTTTTTAACAAATCGTGTGCATCCAATGAGTGTGTTTGTGTCATTGGATGAACATTGAGGTCATCTTCGTCCTCCGTAGCCTTGTTCTAGTCCAATTAGGGTATTTAAAGCAATCTTGTGCATCAATAAGTTCCTTTGTGTCGTTGGATTAACATTTCAGTCCTTTAGGTCATTTTCGTCCTCCCTAGGATTATTCTAGTCCAATTTGGGTTTTTAAAGCAATCTTGTGCATCAATTAAGTTCCTTTGTGTCGTTGGATTAACATTTCGGTCATTTTTGTCTTCCCTGGGCTTAATATTGTCTAGTTAGGACCAATCTTAGCCATTCAATAGATGTGTTTGTGTCATTCGTTCAATATTTGGGTCATTTACGCCCTACCTAGGCTGATTTTTGTCCAATTAGACTTTTTTTAACTAATGTTATGCATCCAATAGGTTTGTTAGTGTCATTGGTTGAACATTTAGGTTATTTTCGTCCTCCCTATTCCTATACTTGTCCAATTAGGGTTTTTAAGAAAACATATACATCCAATAAATACATTTAGGTCATTTTTATCCTCCTTAGGCTTAGTCTTGTCAAATTAGGGTTTTTAACCAATCTTGTGCATCCAATAGGTGGGTTTGTGTCATTGGATGAACATTTAGGTCATTTTCGTCCTTCTTAGGCTTATTCTTGTACAATTAGGATTTTTAAAATATCTAGTGCATCCAATACGGGTGTTTGTGTCATTGGATAAACATTTCGGTCATTTTTCTCCTCCCTAGTCATATTCTTGTCCAATTAGGGTTTTTAAGCAATTCTTTGCATCCAATAAGTGTGTTTGTGTCGTTGGATTAACATTTAGATCATTTTCGTCCTCCTTAGGCTGATTCTGGTCCAACTAGGGTTTTTAACCAATCTTATGCATCCAATTCGTTTGTTTGTGTCATTTGTTGAATATTTCGGTCATTTTCGTCATCCCTAGTCTTATTCTTGTCCAATTGGTGTGTTTGTGTCATTGGATCAAAAGTTAGGACATTTACGTC
>JBBPBS010000451.1:1206555-1224507 GCA_037974835.1 Cicer judaicum
TAGGCTTATTCTTGTTCAACATTTAGGTCATTTACGTCCTGTCATTAGTTAAACATTTAGGACATTTTCGTCCTCTGTAGTCTTATACTTGTCCAATTTGGGTTTTTAAGAAAACTTGTGCATCGAATAAATTCATATCTGTCATTGGATTAACATTTTTGTCGTTTTAGTCCTCCTTATGCTTATTCTTGTCAAATTAGGGTTTTTAACCAATCTTGTGCATCCAATAGGTGTGTTCTTGTCATTGGATGAACATTTAGGTCATTTTTGTCCTTCCAAGGCTTATTCTTGTCCAATTAGGGTTTTTATCCAATCTTGTGCATCCAATACGTGTGTTTGTGCATTAGATAAACATTTAGTTCATTTTCGTTCTCCCTAGTCATATTCTTGTCCAATTATGGTTTTTAAGCGATCTTGTGCATCCAATAAGTGTGTTTGTGTCGTTGGATTAACCAATTTTGTGCATCTAATAAGTGCGTGTGATTCATGGGATGAACATTTAGATCATGTTTTGTCGTCCCTAGTCTTATCCTTATCCAACTTGGGGTTTTAACAAATCGTGTGCATCCAATGAGTGTGTTTGTGTCATTGGATGAACATTGAGGTCATTTTCGTCCTCCGTAGCCTTGTTCTAGTCCAATTAGGGTATTTAAAGCAATCTTGTGCATCAATAAGTTCCTTTGTGTCGTTGGATTAACATTTCAGTCCTTTAGGTCATTTTCGTCCTCCCTAGGATTATTCTAGTCCAATTTGGGTTTTTAAAGCAATCTTGTGCATCAATTAAGTTCCTTTGTGTCGTTGGATTAACATTTCGGTCATTTTTGTCTTCCCTGGGCTTAATATTGTCTAGTTAGGACCAATCTTAGCCATTCAATAGATGTGTTTGTGTCATTCGTTCAATATTTGGGTCATTTACGCCCTACCTAGGCTGATTTTTGTCCAATTAGACTTTTTTTAACTAATGTTATGCATCCAATAGGTTTGTTAGTGTCATTGGTTGAACATTTAGGTTATTTTCGTCCTCCCTATTCTTATACTTGTCCAATTAGGGTTTTTAAGAAAACATATACATCCAATAAATACTATTAGGTCATTTTTATCCTCCTTAGGCTTAGTCTTGTCAAATTAGGGTTTTTAACCAATCTTGTGCATCCAATAGGTGGGTTTGTGTCATTGGATGAACATTTAGGTCATTTTCGTCCTTCTTAGGCTTATTCTTGTACAATTAGGATTTTTAAAATATCTAGTGCATCCAATACGGGTGTTTGTGTCATTGGATAAACATTTCGGTCATTTTTCTCCTCCCTAGTCATATTCTTGTCCAATTCGGGTTTTTAAGCATTTCTTTGCATCCAATAAGTGTGTTTGTGTCGTTGGATTAACATTTAGATCATTTTCGTCCTCCTTAGGCTGATTCTGGTCCAACTAGGGTTTTTAACCAATCTTATGCATCCAATTCGATTGTTTGTGTCATTTGTTGAATATTTCGGTCATTTTCGTCGTCCCTAGTCTTATTCTTGTCCAATTGGTGTGTTTGTGTCATTGGATCAAAAGTTAAGACATTTACGTCCTTCATAGGCTTATTATTGTCCAATTAAACTTTTTTTAACCAATGTTATTCATCCAATAGGTGTGTTTGTTTCATTGGATTAACATTTTTAACCAATCTTGTGGTTCCAATAGGTGTGTTTGTTTCATTGAATTAACATTTTAGTCTTTTTCGTCCTCCCTAGGCTTATTATTGTCCAATTAGGGTTTTCAACCGATCTTCAACGTACAATAGGCTTATTCTTGTTCAACATTTAGGTCATTTACGTCCTGTCATTAGTTAAACATTTAGGACATTTTCGTCCTCTGTAGTCTTATACTTGTCCAATTTGGGTTTTTAAGAAAACTTGTGCATCGAATAAATTCATATTTGTCATTGGATTAACATTTTTGTCGTTTTAGTCCTCCTTATGCTTATTCTTGTCAAATTAGGGTTTTTAACCAATCTTGTGCATCCAATAGGTGTGTTCTTGTCATTGGATGAACATTTAGGTCATTTTTGTCCTTCCAAGGCTTATTCTTGTCCAATTAGGGTTTTTATCCAATCTTGTGCATCCAATAGGTGTGTTTCTGTCATTCAATGAACATTTAGCTAATTTTAATCCTCCCTAGGCTTATTCTTGTTCTATTAGGGTTTTTAACCAATCATTTGCATCCAATAGGTGTGTTTCTGTAATATGATGAACATTTAGGTCATTTTTATCTTCTATAATCTTATTATTGTCCAATTAGGGTTTTTAAGCCGTCTTGTGCACCGAATAAATGGTATTGTGTCATTGTTTGAACATTTAGGTCATTTTCGTCCTCCCCAGTCTTATTCTTGTCTAATTATGGTTTTTAAGCAATCTTGTGCATCCAATAAGTTCCTTTGTGTTGTTGGATTAACATTTAAGACATTTTCGTCCTCCCAAGGCTTATTTTTGTTTAATTAGGGTTTTTAACTAATCTTGTGCGTCAAATAAGTGTGTTTGTGTCATTGGATAAACATTTAGGTCATTTTCATCCTTCCTATGCACATTCTTGGACAATTCGGGTTTTTAAAAAATCTTGTGCATCCAATGAGTGTGTTTGTGTCATTGGATGAACATTTAGGTCATTTTCTTCCTCCCAAGGCTTCTTCTAGTCCAATTAGGGTTTTTAAATAAATTTTGTGCATCCTACCAATTCCTTTGTGTTGTTGGATTAACATTTCAATCATTTTCGTTTTGCCTAGGCTTAATATTGTCCAATTAGGGTTTTTAACCAATCTTTGGCATCCAATAGTTGTGTGTCTGTTATTGGATAAACATTTAGGTCATTTACCTACTCCTTAGGCTTATTCTTCTCCAATTAGACTTTTTTAACCAATATTATGCATCCAATAGGCGTGTATGTGTCGTTGGTCGAACATTTAGTTCATTTTCGTCCACCCTAGTCTTATACTAGTCCAATTAGGGTTTTTAAGAAATTTTGTGCCTCCAAGAAATTCATTGTGTAAATGGATTAACATTTAGGTATTTTTCATCCTCCTTAGGCTTATTCTTGTCAAATTAGGGATTTTACCCAATCTTGTGCATCCAATAGGTGTGTTCATGTCATTTGATGAATATTTAGGACTTCTTTGTCTTTCGTATGTTTTTTCTTGTCCAATTAGGGTTTTTAAACAGACTTGTGCATCCAATAGATGTGTTTGTGTCATTGGATGAACATTGAGGTCATTTTTGTCCTCATTATGGTTATTTCTATCCTGTTAGGGTTTTGATCCAATCTTTTGCCTCCAATAGGTGTATTTCTGTCATATGACCATAATTTAGGTCATTTTTGTCCTCCATAGTCATATTCCTGTCCAATTAGGGTTTTTAAGCAATCTTGTGCACACAATAAATGTGTTTGTGTTATTGAATTAACATTTAGGTCATTTTCATCCTCCCTAGGCTTATTCTAGTCCAATTAAGGTTTTTAAGCAGCCCTGTGCATGCAATAAGTTCGTTTGTGTCATTGGATTAACATTTAGGTCATTTTAGTCCTCCTTAGACTAATTCTTAAGCAATTAGGGGTTTTAATCAATCTCGTTCATCCAATAGGAATATTTGTGTCATTTGATGAACATTAAGGTTATTTTTGTCCTTACTACTCTTTTTCTTCTTAAATTAGGGTTTTAACCAATCTTGTGGATCCAATAGGTGTGTTTTTGTCATTGAATGAACATTTAGCTCATTTTCGTCCTCCCAAGGCTTATTGTTGTCCAATTACGGTTTTTAACCAATCTTTTGCATCAACGAGGTGTGTTTGTGTCATATGATGCACATTTAGGTCAATTTCATCTACTATAGTCTTATTCTTGTCCAATTAGGGTGTTTAAGCAGTCTTGTGCAGCCCATAAATGGTATTGTGTCAATGTATGAACCTTTAGCTCATATTTGTCCTCCCTAGGCTTATTCTTGTCCAATTCGGGTTTTTTAAAAAAATTGTGCATCCAATAAGTGTGTTTGTGTCATTGGATGAACATTTAGGTCATTTTCGTCCTGCCTAGGCTTATTCTTGTCCAATTAGGATTTTTAACCAATCTTTTGCATCCGATAGGTGCTTTTGTGTCGTATGATGTAAATTGACGTCTTTTTCATGCTCCGTAGTCTTATTTTTGTCCAATTAGGGGTTTTAAGCAATCTTGTGAATCCAATAAGTTCAGTTGTGTCATTGGATTAACATTTAGGTCATTTTGATCCTTCTAGACTTATTCTTGGGCAATTAGGGTTTTTAACCAATTGTATGCTTCATTGGATGAACATTTAAGTCATTTTCGTCCATTAGGGTGTTTGTTTCGTTGGATGAACATTTAGGTCATTTTCGTCGTCCTTAGTCCAATTAGGGTTTTTAACCAATCTTGTGCATCGAATAGGTGTTTTTGTGTCATTGGATGAAAATTTAGGCCATTTTCTTCCTTCATAGGCTTAATCTTGTCAAATTAGGGTTTTTAAGCAATCTTATGCATCCAATAGGTGTATTTTTGTCATTGGATTAACATTTTGGTTATTTTCGTACCCCTTAGTTTTATTCTTGTCCAGTTAGGGTTTTCAGCCGATCTTGTGCATAAAACAGGTGCGTTTGTGTCTTTGGATGAACATTTAGGTCATTTTCTCACTCCCTAGTCTTATTCTTATTTAATTATGGTTTTTAGGTAATCTTGTGCATCCAATAATGTCCTTTGTGTAATTGAATTAACATTTAGGTCATTTTCATCCTTCCAAGGCTTATTCTAGTCCAAATAACGTTTTTAAGCAGTCATGTGCATGCAATAAATTCATTTGTGTCATAGGATTATCATTTTGGTCACGTAAGGGTTTTAACCAATCTTTTGGCTCCAATAGGTGTGTTTATGTCATTGGATGAACATTTAGCTCATTTTCGTCCTCCCTAGGCTTATTTTTCTTCAATTAGGGTTTTTAACCAATCTTTCGCATCCAATAGGTGTGTTTGTGTCTATTGATAAACATTTAGCTCATTTTCATCTTCTATAGTGTTATTCTTGTCCAATTAAGGTTTTTAAAGAATCTGGTGCGTCCAATAAGGTCATTTTCGTCCTTTCAAGACTTATTCGTAGGTAATTAGGGTTTTTAGCCATTCTTTTGCATCCAATTGGTGTGTTTGTGTCATTGGATGTACACTTTGGTCATTTTCGTCCTACCTAGTTTTATTCTTTTCCAATTAGGGTTTCCAAACAATTTTGAGCATCCAATAAGTTCATTTGTGTAATTGAATTAACATTTAGGTCATTTTCTCCCTTCCTATGCTTATTCTAGTCCATTTAGGGGTTTTAAGCAATCTCTTGCATCCAATATGTTCATTTCTGTCATTGGATTAACAGTTAGGTCGTCGTCTTCCTTAGATTTATTCTTGTGCAATTAAGGGATTTAACAAATCTTATGCATCAAATAGGTGTGTTTGTGTCATTGGATAAACATTTAGGTCATTTTCTTCCTCCTTAGGCTTATTCTTGTCCAATTAGGGTTTTTAACCAATCTTGGGCATCCAAGAGGTGTGTTTGTGTCATTGGTTGAACATTCCGGTCATTTTCGTCATCCCTAGTCTTATTGTGGTCCAATTTGAGGTTTTAACTAATCTTAGGCATCCAATAGGTGTGTTTGTGTCATTGGATGAACATTGAGGTCCTTTTTGTCCTCCCTAGTCACATTCTTGTCAATTAATGGTTTTTAAGCAATCTTGTACATCCAATAATTTCCTTTGTGTCGTTGGATTAACAATGACGTCATTTTCGTCCTCCTTAGGCTTATTCTTGTTCAATTAGGGTTTTTAAGCAATCTTATGCATCCAATAGGTTTGTTTGTGTCATTGGATTAATATTTAGATCATTTTTGTACGCCCTAGTTTTATTCTTGTCCAATTAGGGTTTTTAACAATTAGGTCATTTTCATCCCTCCTAGACTTATTCTTGGGCAATTAGGGTTTTTAACCAATATTGTGGTTTCAATAGGTGTGTTTGTTTCATTGGATTAACATTTAGGTCATTTTCGTCCTCCCTAGGCTTATTCTTGTCTAGTTAGGGTTTTCAACCAATCTTGTGCATACAATAGTTGTGTGTGTGTAGTTGGATGAACATTTAGGTCATTTTCGTCATTTTGAGGCTTATTCTTGTCCAATTACGGTTTTTAACCAATCTTGTTCATCCAATACGGGTGTTTCTGTCATAGGATAAACATTTAGGTTATTTTCGTCCTCTGCAGTCATATTCTTGTCCAATTATGGTTTTTAAGCAATCTTGTGCATCCAATAAGTGTGTTTGTGTCGTTCGATTAACATTTAGGTCATTTTCGTCCTCCTTAGGCTTATTCTTGTCCAATTTGGGTTTTTAACCAATCTTGTGCATCAAAGAGGTGTGTTTGTGTCATTGGTAGAACATTTCTGTTATTTTCGTCATCACTAGTCTTATTCCTGTCCAATTTGAGCTTTTACCCAATCTTAGCCATCCAATAGGTGTGTTTGTGTCATTGGATGAACATTGATGTCCTTTTTGTCCTCCCTAGTCACATTCTTGTCAATTTTGGGTTTTTAAGCAATCTTGTGCATCCAATAATTTCCTTTGTGTCGTTAGATTAACAATTACGTCATTTTTATCCTCCTTAGGCCTAATATTGTCCAATTAGGGCTTTTATCCAATAAGTGTGTTTTTTTGTCTAATTAGGGTTTTTAAACAATCTTGTGCATCCAATGTGTGTGTTTGTATCATTGAATTAGCGTTCAATCATTTTCTTCCTTCGTAGGCTTACTCTAGTCCATTTTGGGGTTTTAAGCAATCTTGTGCTTCCAATAATTTCATTTGTGCCATTGGATTAACATTTAGGTCATTTTCGTCAACCCTAGACTTATTCTTGTGCAATTAGGGTTTTCAACCTATCCTGTGCCATCCAATAGCTGTGTTTGTGTCAATGGATGAACATTTAGGACATTTCTGTTCTTCCTATTCTTATTCATGTCCAATTAGGGATTTTACCCAATCTTGTGCATCCAATAGGTGTGTTTGTGTTATTGGATGATCATTTAAGTCATTTTCATCCTCCTTAGGCTTATTCTAGTCCAATTAGGGTTTTTAGCCAATCTTGTGCATCCAATTGGTGTGTAGGTGTCATTGGATGTACACTTTGGTCATTTTCGTCCTACCTAGTCTTATTCTTTTCCAATTAGGGTTTCCAAGCAATCTTGTGCATCCAATAAGTTCATTTGTGTAATTGAATTAACATTAAGGTCATTTTCGTCCTCCCTAGACTTATTCTTGTGTAATTAGGGTTTTTAACGAATCCTGTGCATCCAATAGCTGTGTTTGTGTCATTGGATGAACATTTAGGAAATTTTCGTTCTTCCTATTCTTATTCGTGTCCAACTAGGGTTTTTACCCAATCTTGTGCATCCAATAGGTGTGTTTGTGTCATTGGATGAACATTTAGGTCATTTTCGTCCTCCCTATGCTTATTCTTGACCAATTAGGGTTTTTAAACCAATCTTTTACATCAAATAGGTGTGTTTTTTGTATATGATGAACATTTAGGTCGTTTTCGTCTTTTATAGTCTTATTCTTGTCCAATTAGAGGTTTTATGCAATCTTGTGCACTCAATAAATGTGTTTGTGTCATTGTATGAACATTTAGGTCATTTTCGTCCTCCCTTTTCTTATTCTTGTCTAATTATGGTTTTTAAGCAATCTTGTGCATCCAATAAGTTCCTTTGTGTAATTGAATTAACATTTAGGTCATTTTCGTCCTCCCTAGGTTTATTCTAGTCCAATTAGGGTTTTTAAGCAATCTCTTGCATCCAATAAGTTCAGTTGTGTCATGGGATTAACATTTAGGTCGTCGTCCTCCTTAGATTTATTCTTGTGCAATTAAGGGTTTTATCCAAACTTATGCATCCAATAAGTGTGTTTGTGTCATTGGATCAATATTTTGGTCATTGTCGTCCTTCCTATGCTTATTCTTGTCGAATTAGGGTTTTTAACAAATCTATTGCATCCAATAGGTATGTTTGAGTCATTGGATGAACATTTAGCTCGTTTTCGTCCTCCCTAGGCTTATTCTTGTCTTATTAGGATTTTTAACAAATCTTTTGCATCAATAGGTGTGTTTTTATCATATAATGAAGATTTAGGTCATTTGCGTATTCCCTAGTCATATTATTTTCTAATTATGGTTTTTAAGCAATCTTGTGCATCTAATAAGTTCCTTTGTGTCGTCTGATTAACATTTAAGTCATTTTCGTCCACCCATGGCTTATTCTTATCCAATTAGGGTTTTTAATAGATCTTGTGCATCCAATAGGTGTGTTTGTGTCATTGGATGAACATTTAGGTCATTTTCGTCTTTCTTGTGCTTGTTCTTGTCCAATTCTGGGTTTAACCAATCTGGTGCATCCAATAGGTGTGAATCTATCATTGGATGAACATTTAGGTCATTTTTGCCCTTCCTAGGCTTATTCTTGCCCAATTAGGGTTTTTAACTAATCTTTTGAATCCAATAGGTGTCTTTATGTCATTCGATGCAGATTTAGGTCATTTTCGTCCTCCTTAGTCTTATGCTTATCCAATTAGTGTTTTTAAGCATTCTTGTGCATCCAATAAGTTCATTTGTGTCATTGGATTAACATTTACATCAATTTCGTACTCCTTAGGCTTATTCTAGTCCAATTAGGGTTTTAAAGAAAACGTGTGCATCCGATAAGTTCATTTGTGTCATTTGGTTAATGTTTAGGTCATTTTCTTCGTCCCTAGACTTATTCTTGACCAATTATGGTATTTAACTGATGATGTGCATCCTATAGGTGTGTTTATGTCATTGGATGAACATTTAGGGAATTTTCATCCTCCATAGGCTTATTCTTGTTCAATTAAGGTTATTAAGCAATCTTCTACATCCAATAGGTGTGTTTGTTTTGTTGGATTAATATTTAAGTCATTTTAATTCAACGTAGGCTTATTCTTGTCGAATTAGGGTTTTTAATCAATTTTGTGCATCCAATAGGTGTTTGTGTCATTGGATGAATATTTAGGTCATTTTCGTCCTTCCTATGCTTATTCTTGTCCAATTAGGGTTTTTAACCAATCTCGTGCATCCAATAGGAGTGTTTGAGTCATTGGATGAACATTTAGGTATTTTCGTCCTCCCAAGGCTTGTTTTTGTCCAATGAGGGGTTTTACCGATCTTGTGCATCCAATAGGTGTGTTTGTGTCAATGGATGAACATTTAGGTCATTTTCGTCCTCCCTAGGATTATTCTTGTCCAATTTGGGGTTTTAAACTAATCTTTTGCATCCAATAGGTGTGTTTCTTTGTATGTTGAACATTCAGGTCATTTTCATCTTCCATAATCTTATTCTTGTCCAATTTGGGTTTTTATGCAATTTCGTGCATCCAATAAGTTCATTTGTGCCATTGGATTAACACTTAGGTCTTCGTTCTCTTTAGAATTATTCTTGTCCAATTAGGGTTTTTGACCAATCTTGTGCATCCAATAGGCGTGTTTGTGTCATTGGATGAACATTTAGCTTATTTCCGTCCTTCTTAAGCTTATTCTTGTCGCATTCGGGATTTTAACCAATCTTTGGCATCCAATAGGTGTGTATGTGTCATTGGATGAACATTTAGGTCATTTTTTTTCCTGCCTACACTTATTCTTGTCCAATTAGGGTTTTTAACCAACCTTTGTTATCTAATAGGTGTCTTTGTGTCATTAGATGAACATCTAGGTCATTTTCATCCTCCTTAATCTTATTCTTATCCAATTAGGGTTTTTAACCAATCTTGTGCATCCAATAAGTTCATTTGTGTCATTGGATTTAAATTTAGTTCATTTTCGTACTCCCCAGGCTTATTCTAGTCCAATAAGGGTTTTAAAGAAATCTTGTGCATCCAATAAGTTCATTTATGTCATTGGATTAACATTTAGGTCATTTTCTTTAACCGATCATGTGCACCCTATAGGTGTGTTTATGTTGTTGGATGAACATTTAGGTCATTTTCGTTCTCCCTTGTCTTATTCTTGTCCATTTAGGGTTTTTAAGCAAGCTTCTACATCAAATAGGTGTGTTTGTGTCGTTGCATTATCATTTAGCTCATTTTAGTTTAACCTAGGGTTATTGTTGTAAAATTAGGGTTTTTAAACAATCTTTTACATCTAATAGGTGTATGTGTCATTAGATGAACATTTAGGTCATTTTCATCCTCCTTAGTCTTATTCCTATCCAATTAGGGTTTTTAAGTAATCTTGTGCATCCAATAAGTTCATTTGTGTCATTGGATTAAAATTTAGGTCATTTTTGTACTCCCTAGACTTATTCTAGTCCAATTAGGGTTTTAAAGAAATATTGTGCATCCAATAAGTTCATTTGTGTCATTGGATGAACATTTAGGTCATTTTCTTCCTCCCTAAACTTATTCTTGTCAAATAAGGGTTTTTAACGGATCATGTGCATCCTATAGGTGTGTTTATGTTGTTGGATGAACATTTAGGTCTTTTTCAGTTTCCCTAGTCTTATTCTTGTCGAATTATGGTTTTTATGCAATCTTCTACATCCAATAGGTGTGTTTGTATCGTCAGATTAACATTTAGGTCATTTTAGTTTAACGTAGGCTTATTCTTGTCCAATTTGGGTTATTAAACAATCTTGTACATCCAATAGCTGTGTTTGTATCATTGGATGAGGATTTAGGACATTTTCGTCCTCCTTAGGCTTATTCTTGTCCAATTAAGGTTTCTAAACAATCTTGTGCACCAATAGGTGTGTGTGTCATTGGATAAACGTTTAGGTCATTTTCGTCCTCCCTAGGCTTATTCTCTTCCAACTAGGGTTTTTAACGAATCTTTTGCATCTAATAGGTTTGATTGTGTCATTGGATGAACATTTAGGTCATTTTCGTCCTCCCTAGTCTCATTCTTGGGCAATTAAGCTTTTTAACCAATGTTGTGCATCCAATAGGTGTCTTTGCATCATTGGATTAACATTTAGGTCATTTTCGTCCTCCCAAGGCTTGTTTTTGTCCAGATCGGGGTTTTAGCCGATGTTGTGCATCCAATAGCTGTATTTGTGTCATTCGATGAACATTTAGGAAATTTTCGTCCTCCCTAGGATTATTCTTGTCCAATTATAGTTTTTAACCAATCTTTTGCATCCAATAGTTGTGTTCGTCTTATTGGATGAACATTTAGCTCATTTTCGTCCTACCTTGGCTTATTCTTGTCCAACTAGGGTTTTTAATCAATCTTTTGCATCCAATAGGTGTGTTTGTGTCATTGGATGAACATTTAGGTAATTTTCGTCCTCCCGATTCTCATTCTTGGGCAATTAAGGTTTTTAACCAATGTTGTGCATCCAATAGGTGTGTTTGCGTCATAGGATAATGATTTAGGTGATTTTTGTCCTCACAAGTCTTATTCTTGTCCAATTAGGGTTTTTAACCAATCTTCTGCATCCAATAGGTGTGTTTGTGTCATTCGATTAATATTTTGGTAATTTTCGTTCGCATAGGCTTATTGTCGTCCAATAAGGGTTTTTAATCAATCTTGTGCATCTGATAGGTATGTTTGTATCATTGGATGAGCATTTATGACATTTTCGTCTTCCCTAGGCTTATTCTTGTCCAAGTATGGTTTTTACCCAATCTTGTGCATCCAATAGGTGTGTTTGTGTCAATCGATCGATGAGCATTAAGGACATTTCAGTGCTTCCTATTCTTATTCGTGTCCATTTAAGGTTTTTAACCAATCTTGTGCATCCAATAGGTGTGTTTGTGTCATTGGATAAACATTTAGGTCATTTTCGTCCTCCCTAGACTTATTCTTGTCCAATTATGGTTTTTTAACCAATCTTTTGCATCCAATAGGTGTGTTTCTATTATAATTCACATTTAGGTCATTTTCGTCCTTCATAGTCGTATTCTTGTCCAATTAGGGTTTTCAAGCAATCTTTTGCACCCAATAAATGTGTTTGTGTTATTGTATGAACTTTTAGGTCATTTTTGTCCTCCCTAGTCTTATTCTTGTCTAATTATAGTTTTTAAGCAATCTTGTGCATCCAAAAAGTTCCTTTATGTATTTCAGTTCCTTTATGTATTTCAGTTATCATTGGATTTACATTTAGGTCATTTATATCCTCCCTAGACTTACTCTTGTCCAATTAGGGTTTTTAACCAATCATGTGCATCCTATAGGTGTGTTTATGTTAATGAATAGGTCATTTTGGTTTAACCTAGGCTTATTCATGTCCAATATGGGTTTTTAAACAATCTTGTGCATCCAATAGGTGTGTTTGTATCATTGGATGAGCATTTAGGACATTTTCGTCCTCCCTAGGGTTATTCTTGTCCAATTATTGTTTTTAACCAATCTTGTGCATCAAATAGGTGTGTTTGTGTCGTTGGATGAATATTAGGCCATTTTCGTCCTTCCTATGCTTATTCTTGTCCAATTAGGGTTTTTAACCAATCTTGTGCATCCAATAAGTGTGTTTGTGTCATTGGATAAACATTTAGGTTATTTTCGTTCTTCTTAAGCTTATTCTAGTCCAGTTCGGGTTTTTAACCAATCTTGTGCATCCAATAGGTGTCTTTGTGTCATTAGATGAACATTTAGGTCATTTTCATCCTCCTTAGTCTTAGTCTTATCCAATTAGGGTTTTTAAGAAATCTTGAGCATTCAATAAGTTCATTTGTGTCATTGGATTAAAATTTAGATCATTTTCGTACTCTATAGGCTTATTCTAGTCCAATTAGGGTTTTAACGAAATCTTGTGCATCCAATAAATTAATGTGTCATTGGATTAACATTTAGGTCATTTTCTTCCTCCCTAGACTTATTCTTTTCCAATTATGGGATTTAAGCGATCATGTGCATCCTATATGTCGGTTTATGTTGTTGGATGAACATTTAGGTCATTTTCATTCTCCCTATTCTTAATCTCGTCCAATTATGGTTTTTAAGCAATCTTCTACATCCAATAGGTATGTTCTTGTCGTTGGATTAACATTTAGGTCATTTTAGTTCAACCTGGGCTTATTCTTGTCGAATTAGGGTTTTTAAACAATCTTGTGCATCCAATAGGTGTGTTTGTGTCATTCGATTATCATTTTGGTAATTTTCGTCCCCCTAGCCTTATTGTCATCCAATTAGGATTTTTAACCAATCTTGTACATCTGATAGGTGTGTTTATATCATTGGATGAGCATTTAGGACATTTTCGTCCTCCCTAGGCTTATTCTTGTCCAATTATTGTTTTTAACCAATCTTGTGCATCCAATAGGTGTGTTTGTGTCATTGGATGAACATTTAGGTCATTTTCGTCCTCCCTTTTCTTATTCTTGGGCAATTAAGGTGTTTAACCAATGTTGTGCATCCAATAGGTGTGTTTGCGTCATAGGATTAACATTTAGGTCATTTTCGTATTCCCTAGGCTTGTTTGTTTTGCAAATTAGGGGTTTTAATCGATGTTGTGAATCCAATAGATGTGTTTGTGTCATTGGATGAATATTTAGGTCATTTTCGTCCTCCCAAGTTTTATTCTTGTCCAATTAGGTTTTTTAACCAATCTTTTGCAACCAATAAATGTGTTTGTGTCATTCTATGAACATTTATGTCATTTTCGTCCTCCCTAGTCTTATTCTTGTCTAATTATGGTTTTTAAGCAATCTTGTGCATCCAATATTTGTGTTTCTATATATGATGAACATTTAGGTCATTTTCGTCTTCCATAGTCTTATTCTAGTCCAATTAGGGATTTTAAGCAATCTTGTGCAGCCAATAAATTCATTTGTGTCATTGGATTAACATTTAGGTCATTTTCTTCCTCCCCAGACTTATTTGTAGGTAATATATGACTTCTATTTCTAAAAATAAGGTATTTGACAATCCTTATAAAATTCACAAGATTGCTGAATAGTTTAACAAAACCAATTTTATTTAACAGAAGATCAATCACGGTCCCAAGGAAATATTTCTAGGCGAAGGTTTACAATTACATGTATTGTCTAATTACTAGTGCAGCAGATACAGTAATTGTTCAACAAATTAATCAAGATATAAACATGCCAATTCAACCATGCAAGCAATATCAAACCTAACATAGTTTTGCTATCACATGCATTCAAGATTAATCAAACAAACAATATAGAAATAAAAGAGGAAGGATAAGAGGATGATACACAGAGATTTATACTGGTTCGGCCGTCTGTAAGACAACCTTCATTCAGTCCCGAAATCAACACGATTTCAACCTTTCTTTCAATAGAATCTTCTAGAGTGTGTTTTTACAGATTGTCCAGCTCTCACGGCATATCTATCCAAAAACTAACTCTCTTGCTTCTATTGCTCATCCACTGTATCCCTCAAGTCAATCAGCAGACTCTCCCAAGATCATAGTGAAACTTCTTCTTGATCAACGAAGACAGTTACCAATTTCTATACTGGGTTTTTACAAGACTTTCTTTACAAAACGTAGTTTACAGAGATTACAAAAGATCAACGATCAACAGTAAATGCGACTCAATCAATCTATGAAATGCACACAATAAGGATTTGCCAAGATAGTGTTTGGTGTGATTTCAAGTCTTTTTCACAAAGTACTTTTTCAGAATCTCTGGGTTATGAAAAAGTGTATTCAAATTAGTACAAAGGTTATCAATGGTTTTCTTAAAGTTCTGAGTTATGTCAAAAAGTTCTTATAAAAACAATTTGTGTCAGCTTATATATGTTTCAGAAAAACACAGTCAAATCGATTTACCAATCGATTTTATAAAGGTTTAAAACAGCCCAATCGATTTCCCAATCGATTATCGTGTTTCTTGTTTTTCTTCAATCTTGAACATATATGAATGAATCAATTTGCCAATCGATTCTTTTTAATTCACAAATCAGAAAACAAAAACAAGTTCATATCAGCATCGATTGAGTAATCGATTTGAGATGTTTTGTTCAAACAACAAGATCAAAACAATCGGTTACGCAGTCCACTGATATTCAATCATAATCGATTTGGCAATTTGTCTGTAACTAAAAACAATTACTCCAATCAATTTGTCAATCGATTTGGACTGATCATAGTGACTCCATTATTTTTGGTCTAATCGATTCGTCAATCGATTTACTTTGTCACAATGATTCAGTTGTTTTATTCCAATCGATTTACCAATCGATTCGAATTGTTACAGTGACATAGCTATTTAGAAAACATTGATTTGCCAATCGACTAGAAACTTGGTTTCTGATTTGTGACTAAACATTTCAATATCCCAATCGATTTGCCAATCGATTAGTATATATCTTGCAAGTCAAGAAACAAAATTCAATTGATGTCTCAATCGATTTGATTGATCACAGAGGTACAGACTTATAAAAAGCTTTTACCCAATCGATTTGGCTTAGCAAATGGTTGTCTTTGTCACTTTCTAAATCGATTAAGCAATTGATGTCCCAATCGATTGTCCAATCGATTGGTGCATTACAGAGGTCAAGTTTGATGAAAAGAAATACTCGAAATCGATTTGCCAATCGATTTGCAAGGTTTTTAGCTTGCCCCTATAAGTCACAAAATTGATTTCTCAATTGATGCATGAATCGATTGTCCAATCGATTGAGTTACACCCAGAGTTCAGGTTTCACTAAGGTCCTTTAAAGAATCGACTTATCAATCGATATGCTTATTGACAACTCTAATTCTGAGTCAATCAATCGATTGCCCAATGGATGTATCAATTAATTAGCTAATCGATTTGGTTACTGTGTTCATTTTAGAATCTTATTTTAACTTGGCCAATGCTTATACATGAAATCATATTTGACTCTTTTTGCTTGATTCCTTGTGTTCCAAGCTTGTGTCCAAATGTATAGTGTTTCTTGTTTCTTCCTGAAATGTAACTTGGTTCAAACTGTTAGGTTTAATAAAAAATTGCATGAACATTGTATGTTTGTTAATTATGTCAAAACCATAATCAGGGGGACTTATGTCCAACAATCTCCCCCTTTTTGCATAAGTAACAAACATACAAGTTTAACTTGAGTTTAACATTTCAAGGTTTAACAAAATAATTACAGTTATTTAAAAGCTCCCCCTGAGTTTTTACATGCATGATTCATTTAAGTCGCAACAGCACAAAACACATGCAAAGCATCAGAGTAATAGAGTACTAAGATTACTATCAGAATATCAGAGCTATACACGTTTTCACTTCAGTAATATAGTATCAGAGCTATAAACATTATTAGCAGCAACCAGATCTATAAAAGTTATTAGCAACGGTATTGGCACATGATTAGCAATGATGTTAGCACATACAAGGCAAAAACTGGTATTAGAACTAACACATGCAGGTAAAAAGAATTGTATCAGAGCATAAATAATTGGTATTAGAACTGCTTGTACATAGCAACTGGTATTGAAATAGAAATCATAATAGAGCTCAATTAAATTTGTTATCACATGTTATCAGAATTAGCAAATTAGCATCATAACAGTACAGGAAACACAGGAAAACACAAGTTTAAATTCATATATTTTCTCCCCCTTTGTTACTGAATGCAAAAAGTCATATAATAAGAGAGAATAGTGAAAATAGTATTCATTTAAACCAAATAGTAAAATGCAATACCAAAACAGTTACAAAACAACACAGAACCTAAACTCCTAATCACCTAAACTGGGCTGTTCCTCATTATCAGCTAAGGGAGAGGTAGAGACCGCTGTATTATCCTCAGCAGGTGTCTCCTCACCATGAGGTACAAGACTATCTAAGGGAGTGGGAGTTGGTTCTCCTGTTGCTTGTCGGCCTATATCAGCAATATCGATAAATGAAATTTTAAGGCCTAGATGATCTTGGATTGCAGCGACGTCCTGCACAACTGAGTGCAGATTCTCCTTGAGCTTGCTCAAAGCTGCTTCCATTATTGCATTGGAAGCTCCTACTTTAGCGTTGTGAGTTGCTTGAGCGTCCATAAACTTCATCAGCTTGGCTAAGAATTCAGCATTGGCTGCAACAGGCTCATCTCGTTCCACATTGGGCTGAGCTGGTTCAGCAGTTTGCTGTGATCTAATCCAGATACCGTTCACCCTCTTCAATTGCATTTGATTGAAAATTGCTTTTCCAAAAGAGAGGGTGGTTTTCAAAGATTCTTCATTGACAATTGAGACTTTAAAATGTCTCAGAATCTTAGTTATCAACTGCGGGTAGGGAAGCACCAGCTTACCCTGTGCAGCTTCCATCATGTGCTTAAGCACAATCCATGTCCAGCTCATCTTGAGCTCTTTGGACAAACCCCACAGCAGAATTATGTCCATCATTTGGACAACAACATGGTTTCCGGATCTTGGCACTAACATCCGGGTTAAAGCATACATCAGCATCCTTTGTTGAACCTTCATCTGACCTATTGGTAGTGGAATAGTTTCCACAAACCCTTCAATCATCAGGTCTTGTATAGCAGTGTGCCTATCCAGTGAGGCTTCCCAGCCTTCATCAGCAGCATCGACGTCAGAACTTCCATCAATTGACTTTCCATGAAATGGCAATCCCGACAGTTTTGAGAACTCCTCAAAAGTCATGGCAATTCGCTTGCCTTTAACTTCTGCCTTGAATCCATTGTTAGTGAGTTTGAATGTTGAATAGAAGCAGCGAACAAGGTGCGGGTAAGTGTCTAATGAGCAGGAAAGAAATCCTTCTAGTCCATGAAACCTTATATGGTCTTGAAAAGTGAAACCATCTGAGTCGAAGTACGCAAAATCCAATGTGCGTGCTTCATGGATTTTCCTTTTAAGAAATGCAGGAGGTAGCTCATAATTTTCCCATGATCTACTGCAATTGCCTTGCCTTTGTCTTTGGCGAGTATTTTATGGGTAGGAATGGGAACTCGTTTAGACGTTGGTGGTGGGGGGGGGGGG
>JBBPBS010000451.1:1225553-1323010 GCA_037974835.1 Cicer judaicum
GACTTGCACCCGATGCCGAGAAAACGACCCGCACATTGAAGCCGTTAAAACGACTCGCACCTGAAGCCGAAAAAACGACCCGCATGTTGAAGCCGGGAAAACGACTCGCACCCAAAGCCGAGAAAACGACCCGCAAGTTGAAGCAGGGAAAACGACTTGCATCCGAAGCCGAGAAAACGACCCGCACGTTGATGCCGGGAAAAGGACTCGCACCCGAAGCTGAGAAAACGACCCGCATGTTGAAGCCGGGAAAACGACTCACATTCTTCTAAAAAATTATTTTTTTCGGACAAAATTAGAGTTGTTATCTTTACTTATTTTTACTTTGATTCTCAAGGAAATTCTAAGTAAAGAGGGGCAGCTGTTGACACCTAATTTTGTCCGATTTATGTTTTACTTTTTATTAAAAAAGGAAATAATAATAATAATGAGAATAATAATAAATATATAAAGAAATATAAAAATAAAAATAAATAATTAGGAATATAAGCTCTAAACAATCACAAGTGTTTTCGATTCTTGTTTGCCTATAATTCTTGTTCAAACTATTTTCTAAAATAAAAAAAAAATAATAAGAAATAAAAATAAAGGAAATTGAAAAGAAACGAATTGATTGTCATAAAAATCGATGCAATGATGATCAAAATAAATGAAAAAAAACAGAAAAGAAATTGATTGATAGTCATAAAAATCAGAATAATGGTGATCAATTGAATAGAAAAGAAACCGAAAAATAAATCAATGGCAATAAGAATCGGTATAATTATGGCCAATTAAAAGAAAAGAAAACTGAAAAAATTAGATTAGTGGTAATCAATTGACAATTATTCTCTTGTCTTTTGCAATCTACACCCAAAAGTCTATAAATAGTCTCTCACAAGAGGGCAAACAGGAAGACACAGAAGAAAGCACAAACGGAGAGCACAAAAAAAATAGAGAGATTAGTTAGCAAGAGAGAAGGAGAGAATCTGATCTTGAAGTAATCTGTCTAGTAAGGTACCATTTCCTTATTCTTTTCTCTAGTCTGCGTATTAGTTATTTTGTTTTTACATCTTTTTTATATATATATTTTCTCTTTCCATTGTTTTTTTTTTTATATAAATAAGTTCATATGTTAAGCTTTCTTTTATTTTTTAATCGTTTAATCCTAAAATTGCTTTCTTTTGTAATATAAAATAATAAAAAATATAACTAACTGATGTCTATAGATAAAAAAATAAATTTCATCATATAATAGAAAATTCATAATATGTCTTTATCAAATAAAAAAAATTATAACGGATAAATGTTTTTACCCTTAAGATTAGAATTAATGGTTGTTGCCGCCGGATGAAATTCATCCTCGCTCGCTATGTCGCGACAGATCCGACAACGTACGAGTAAATTATTTGATAGATTCTTTCACCGTCGTGTCCATTTGTCTCGTTCACATACCGCCACGTTACGAAATTTTTTTAAAAAATTAATTTTTTTTTTTACTTTAAAACAGACAAATATTATTATAGTTATTATTATATTTATTATTATTATTATTACATTTTTTATTTTTATTTTTATTTTTTAATACGTATATACATAAAAAAAAAATAATAAAATCGGTCAACACACAAATATTTCTACCAAAGAACAACATATGTTTTGATTTCCCTATTGCACCTGGGGATACGTTGGAGTAAGGTCTTCCCCTTGTCAAACCAAATTAATAAAATATATATTTTTCTTCTTTCATTAATGTAAATAATTTAATTTTTTTTTATTATTCTTTTTGGGGTAAAAATAAATAGTTTGTATATAATTAATTATATGGGTAACCGTTTTAACGGACATTGTAGGGTAATAATATTTCCCTACTCGTAATCGACTCCCGAATCCGAATTTCTGGTTCAAAAATATTATTTTAGGTTTTATCCAATTTTTCCTTTAAAAAAAAATAGAATTGGTGGCAACTCCTTTTTCGCGGACAAACTGGACACGACAGCTGGCGACTCCGCTGGGGATAATTGAGAGTCAAGCCCAATCTAATTAATTATATATAGTTATTTTATTATTTATTATTTTATTTATATTACCCCTATTGTTTTATTTTATTTTATTTTTTATTTTGTTATATTATTAATATAATTATATGTGTTTTTTAATTTATTTTTATTATGATGATTTTTTTTTTATTTTATGTATTTTTCTTTACACCCTAACACGATTCACACACTTATGAGTGGGCTCTATACCCGGGTTGAGTGCAAAACTAAGATAAGTTAGAGACTGTGTAATGATAATCTTCTAGATGTACATCCTGTTTGGTTGTCATGAAAGTCTCACCTAGAGTTGACCTTTTCTAGAATATTGCCATTTTAATAGTTTACCTACTTATTGGTTTAATATTTTAGAATTGAGTTGTGTGCTCTAGGAACCAATTTAGAACTATAGAGCTACCCTTAGTAAAGGTTCACATGAAAAATGGTATAAATAACACATACATACGAAAAACTTACTCTATGTCATGTTCACTACCTGCTAGTATTCCCAAGTTTTTTTTTCCTCATCATCATCATTTTTTTTTGCATAATATTCTTTATCATGGTTATTTTTGAAAAATTATTATCTCATCATTTTAAAAACCATAAAAATTAAAGCTTGTTGTGAATAACGTTAACCGCGGGAAATATGGGATCAAATGGTGGTTCAAACATTATTCATTATGAAAGACCTCACCATTGAGAGTTCTTAAACTAGATGTAAACAACATTAAGAATCTTGCTCGGACGTTGAAAAAAGTACAACGTATAATCTTTATGGGGAAATTCGGCAAAATTCTTGATTTACTTGAAGTTAATGTACAAGTGGATGCCCTAACAGCATTGGCCCAATTCTATGATCCTCCTTTCAGGTGTTTCACTTTTAAGGACTTTCAGTTGGCCCCAACGTTGGAGGAATTCGAACGAATAATGGGATATTCGATGAAGGGGAGTAAAACTTACCAATACATGGAACACAATCCATCACTGAAAACAATTGCTGAAACGTTTGATATCCCTATAAAAGAAATAAAAGATAATAGAACCAACAAAGATAATTTGATCAAATTTCCGATAAAATATCTTGAAGAGAAAGCAGTCAACTTAGCAAGAGATTATATATGCTTGCCTTAATTATATATGGAATTGTTTTATTTCCAACTATTAAGGATTTTCGTTATCCCTAGGGTAATTCTTGTCCAATTAGGGTTTTTAACCAATCTTGTGAATCCAATAGGTGTGTTTGTGTCATTCAATTAACATTTTGGTAATTTTCGTCCCCCTAGGCTTATTGTCGTTCAATTAGGATTTTTCACCAATCTTGTACATCCGATAGGTGTGTTTGTATCATTTGATGAGCATTTAGGACATTTTCGTCCTTTCTATGCATTTCCTTCCTTCACAAATTCTTGTCCAATTAGGGTTTTTAACTAATCTTTTGCATCCAATAGGTGTGTTTGTCTCATTGGATAAACATTTAGGTCATTTTTGTCCTCCCTAGGCTTATTCTCGTCCAGGTAGGGTTTTTAACCAATCTTTTGCATCCAATAGGTTTGTTTGTGTCATTGGATCAACATTCAAGTCATTTTCGTCCTCCTTAGTGTCATTCTTGGGCAATTAAGGTGTTTAACCAATGTTGTGCATCCAATAGGTGTGTTTGCATCATAAGATTAACATTTAGGTCATTTTCGTCCTCCCTACGCTTGATATTGTCCAATTAGGGGTTTTATCGATGTTGTGCATCCAATAGGTGTGTTTGTATTATTGGATGAACATTTAGGTCATTTTCGTCTTCCCAAGTCTTAATCTTGTCCAATTTGGGTTTTTAACCAATCTTGTGCATCCAATAGGTGTGTTTTTATCCTTGGATTAACATTTTGGTAATTTTCGTCCCCCTAGGCTTATTCTCGTCCAATTAGGGTTTTTATGCAATCTTGTGCATCCAATAAGTTCTATTGTGTCATTGGAATAACATTTTGGTCATTTTCTTCTTCCCTAGACATATTCTTGCCCAATTTGGGTTTTTAACCGATCATGTGCATCCTATAGGTGTTTTTATATTAATTGATGAACATATAGGTCATTTTCATCCTCCCTAGTCTTATTCTTGTCCAATAAGGGTTTTTAGGAAATCTTCTACATCCAATAGGTGTGTTTGTGTCGTTGGATTAACATTTAGGACATTTTAGTTCAGCCTTGGCTTATTCTTGTCCGATTAGGGTTTTTAAACAATCCTGTGCATCCAATATGTGTGTTTGTGTCATTGGATGAATATTTAGGTCATTTTCGTCCTCCAAAGTCTTATTCTTGTCCAATTAGGGTTGTAACAATTCTTTTGCATGCAATAGGTGTACTTGTGTCATTGGATAAACATTTACGTCATTTTCGTTCTCCCTAGGGTAATTCTTGTCCAATTAGGGTTTTTTACAAATCTTGTGCATCCAATAGGTGTGTTTGTGTTATTCGATTAGCATTTTGTTAATATTCGTCCCCCTAGGGTTATTGTAGTTCAATTAGTATTTTTAACCAATCTTGTACATCTGATAGGTGTGTTTGTATCATTTGATGAGCATTTAGGACATTTTCGTCCTTCCTATGCATATTCTTGTTCAATTAAGGTTTTTAACCAATTTTGTCTTCCAATAGGTGTGTTCGTGTCATTGGATGAATATTTAGGTCATTTTCATCCTTTTCCTTCGCAAATTCTTGTCCAATTAGGGTTTTTAAACAATCTTGTGCATCCATTAGGTGTGTTTGTGTCATTGGATGAATACTTAGGTCATTTTTGTCCTACTAAGTCTTATTCTTGTCCAATTAGGGCTTTAACCAATCTTTTGCATGCAATAGGTGTGTTTGTGTCATTGGATAAACATTTAGGTCATTTTCGTTATCCCTAGGGTAATTCTTGTCCAATTAGGGTTTTTAACCAATCTTGTGAATCCAATAGGTGTGTTTGTGTCATTCAATTAACATTTTGGTAATTTTCGTCCCCCTAGGCTTATTGTCGTTCAATTAGGATTTTTAACCAATCTTGTACATCCAATAGGTGTGTTTGTATCATTTGATGAGCATTTAGGACATTTTCGTCCTTCCTATGCATATTCTTGTTCAATTAGGGTTTTTAACCAATCTTGTGAATCCAATAAGTTCTATTGTATCATTGGAATAATATTTAGGTTATTTTCGTCCTTCCTTCAAAAATTCTTGTCCAATTAGGGTTTTTAACAAATCTTTTGCATCCAATATGTGTGTTTGTGTCATTGGATAAACATTTTGGTGTGTTTGTGTCATTGGTTAAAAACCGTAGGCTTATTCTTGTCCAACTAGGGTTTTTAACCAATCATTTGCATCCAATAAGTTTATTTGTGTCATTGGATGAACATTTAAGTCATTTTCTTCGTCCTTAGTGTCATTCTTGGGCAATTAAGGTGTTTAACCAATGTTGTGCATCCAATAGGTGTGTTTGCATCATAAGATTAATATTTAGGTCATTTTCGTCCTTCCTAGGCTTGTTATTGACCAATTAGGGGTTTTAACCTATGTTCTGTATCTAATAGGTATGTTTGTGTTATTGGATGAACAGTTAGGTCATTTTCGTCATCCCAAGTCTTATTCTTGTCCAATTAGGGTTTTTAACCAATCTTGTACATCCAATAGGTGTCTTTGTATCATTGGATTAACATTTTGGTAATTTTCGTCCCCCTAGGCTTATTCTCGTCCAATTAGGGTTTTTAAGAAATCTTGTGCATCAAATAAGTTCTATTGGGTCATTGGAATAACATTTTGGTCATTTTCTACCTCCCTAGACTTATTTTTGTCCAATTTGGGTTTTTAACCGATCATGTGCATCCTATAGTTGTTTTTATGTCAATGGATGAACATTTAGGTCATTTTCATCCTCCCTAGTCTTATTCTTGTCCAATAAGGGTTTTTAGGAAATCTTCTACATCCAATAGGTGTGTTTGTGTCGTTGGATTAACATTTAGGTCATTTTAGTTCAACCTTGGATTATTCATGTCCAATTACGGTTTTTAAACAATCTTGTGCATCCAATAGGTGTGTTTGTGTCATTGGATGACTATTTAGGTCATTTTCGTCCTCCTAAGTCTTATTCTTGTCCAATTAGGGCTCCAACCAATCTTTTGCATGCCATAGGTGTGTTTGTGTCATTCGATAAACATTTTGGTCATTTTCTTTCTCCCTAGGGTAATTCTTGTCCAATTAGGGTTTTTAACCAATCTTGGGCATCCAATAGGTGTGTTTGTGTCATTCGATTAACATTTTGGTATTTTTTTTCCCCCTAGGCTTATTGTCGTCCAATTAGGGTTTGTAACCAATCTTGTACATCCAATATGTGTGTTTGTATCATTGGATGAGCATTTAGGACATTTTCGTCCTTCCTATGCATATTCTTGTTCAATTAGGGTTTTTAACCAATATTGTGCATGCAGTAGGTGTGTTCGTGTCATTGGATGAATATTTAGGTCTTTTTCGTCCTTCCTTCGCAAATTCTTGTCCAATTAGGGTTTTTAACCAATCTTGTGCATCCAATAGGTGTGTTGGTGTCATTGGATGAACATTTAGGTTTTTTTCGTCATCCCTAGGCTTATTCTTGTCCAACTAGGGTTTTTAACCAATCTTTTGCATCCAATAGGTTTGTTTGTGTCATTGGATGAACATTTAAGTCATTTTCATCCTCCTTAGTGTCATTCTTGGGCAATTAAGGTGTTTAACCAATGTTGTGCATCCAATAGGTGTGTTTGCATCATAAGATTAACATTTAGGTCATTTTCCTCCTCCCTAGACTTGTTATTGTCCTATTAGGGGTTTTAACCGATGTTGTGCATCCAATAGGTGTGTTTGTGTCATTGGTTAAACATTTAGGTCATTTTCGTCCTCCTATGTCTTATTCTTGTCCAATTAGGGTTTTTAACTAATCTTGTGCATCCAATAGGTGTGTTTGTATCATTCGATAAACATTTAGGTCATTTTCGTCCTCCCAAGGCTTATTCTTGTCCAATAAGGGTTTTTAGGCAATCTTGTGCACCCAATAAATGTGTTTGTGTCATTGTATGAACATTTAGGTCATTTTCGTCCTCCCTAGTCTTAGTCTTATCTAATTATGGTTTTAAAGAAATCTTGTGCATCCAAAAAGTTCCTTTGTGTAATTCAGTTAACATTTAGGTCATTTTCGTCCTCCTTAGTTTTATACTAGCCCAATTCGAGTTTTTAAGGAATCTTGTGCATCCAATAAGTTCTATTGTGTCATTGGAATAACTTTTAGGTCATTTTCTTCCTCCCTAGACTTAATACTATCCAATTTGGGTTTTTAACCGATCATTTGCATCCTATAGGTGTTTTTATGTTAATGGATGAACATTTAGGTCATTTTCATCCTCCCTACTCTTATTCTTGTCCAATAAGGGTTTTTAGGCAATCTTCTCCAACCAATAGGTGTGTTTGTGTCGTTGGATTAACATTTAGGTCATTTTAGTTCAACCTTGGCGTATTCTTGTCCAATTAGGGTTTTTAAACTATCTTGTGCATCCAATAGGTGTGTTTGTGTCATTGGATAAATATTTAGGTCATTTTCGTCCTCCTTAGTGTCATTCTTGGGCAATTAAGGTGTTTAACCGACGTTGTGCATCCAATAGGTGTGTTTGCATCATAAGATTAACATTAAAGGTCATTTTCGTCTTCCCAAGTCTTATTCTTGTTCAATTAGGGTTTTTAACCAATCTTGTGCATCCAATAGGTGTGTTTGTGTCATTTGATTAACATTTTGGTAATTTTCGTCTACCAAGGCTTATTGTCGTCCAATTAGGGTTTTTAACCAATCTTGTGCATCTGATAGGTGTGTTTGTATCATTGGATGAGCGTTTAGGACATTTTCGTCCTCCCTAGGCTTATTCTTGTCTAATTATGGTTTTTAACCAATCTTGTTTATCAAATAGGTGTGTTTGTGTCATTCGATGAACATTTATGACATTTTCGTCCTTCCTATACTTATTCGTGTCCAATTAAGGTTTTTAACCAATCTTGTGCATCCAATAGGTGTGTTTGGGTCATTCGATGAACATTTAGGTCATTTTCGTCCTCCCTTGGCTAATTCTTGTCCAATTAGGGTCTTTTAACCAATCTTTTGCATCCAATAGATGTGTTTCTATATATGATGAACATTTATGTCATTTTCGTCTTCTATAGTCTTATTCTTGTCCAATAAGGGTTTTTAAGCAATCTTGTCCACCCAATAAACGTGTTTGTGTCATTGTATGAACATTTAGGTCGTTTTCGTCCTCCCTAGTCTTATTCTTGTCAAATTATGGTATTTAAGAAATCTTGTGCATCCAAAAAGTTCCTTTGTGTAATTCGGTTATCATTTAGGTCATTTTGGTCCTCCTTAGTCTTATTCTAGTCCAATTAGCGTGTTTAAGCAATCTTGTGTATCCAATAAGTTCCATTGTGTCATTGGAATAACATTTAGGTCATTTGCTTCCTCCCTAGACTTATTCCTGTCCAATTTGGGTTTTTAACCGATCATGTGCATCCTGTAGGTGTGTTTATGTTAATGGTGAACATTTTAGTCATATTCATCCTCCCTAGTCTTATTCTTGTCCAATAAGGGTTTTTAAGAAATCTTCTACATCCAATAGGTGTGTTTGTGTCGTTGAATTAACACTTATGTCATTTAAATTCAACCTTTGCTTATTCTTGTCCAATTTGGGTTTTTAAACAATCTTGTGCATCCAATAGGTGTGTTTGTGTTATTGGATGAATATTTAGGTCATTTTCGTCCTCCTAAGTCTTATTCTTGTCCAATTAGGGCTTTAACAAATTTTTTGCATTCAATAGGTGTGTTTGTGTAATTGGATAAACATTTATGTCATTTTCGTTCTCCCTACTGTAATTCTTATCCAATTAGGGTTTTTGAACAATCTGGTGCATCCAATTGGTGTGTTTGTGTCATTCAATTATCAGTTTGGTAATTTTCGTCCCCATAGGCTTATTGTTGTCCAATTAGGTTTTTTAACCAATCTTGTACATCCGATAGGTGTGTTTGTATCATTGGATGAGCATTTAGTACATTTTCGTCCTTCCTATGCATATTCTTGTTCAATTTGGGTTTTTAACCAATGCTGTGCATCCAATAGGTGTGATCGTGTCATTGGATGAATATTTAGGTCATTTTCGTCCTTCCTTCGCAAATTCTTGTCCAATTAGGGTTTTTAACTATGCTTTTGCATCCAATAGGTTTGTTTGTGTCATTGGATGAACATTTAAGTCATTTTCATCCTCCTTAGTGTCATTTTCGTCCTCCCTAGTCTTATTATTGTCCAAATAGGGGTTTTAACCGATGTTGTGCATCCAATAGGTGTGTTTGTGTCATTGGATAAACATTTAGGTCATTTTCGTTCTCCCTATGGTAATTCTTGTGAAATAAGGGTTTTTAGGAAATCTTCTACATCTAATAGGTGTGTTTGTGTCGTTGGATTAACATTTAGGTCATTTTAGTTAAACCTTGGCTTATTCTTGTCCAATTAGGGTTTTTAAACAATCTTGTGCGTCCAATAGGTGTGTTTGTGTCATTGGATGAATATTTAGGTCATTTTCGTCCTCCCAAGTCTTATTCTTGTCCAATTTGGGTTTTTAATCAATCTTGTGCATCCAATAGGTGTGTTTTTGTCATTGGATTAACATTTTGGTAATTTTCATCCCCCTAGGCTTATTCTCGTCCAGTTAGGGTTTTTAAGCAATCTTGTGCATCCAATAGGTGTGTTTGTGTTATTCGATTAGCATTTTGCTAATTTTCAATTAGGATTTTTAACCAATCTTGTACATCCGATAGGTGTGTTTGTATCATTTGATGAGCATTTAGGACATTTTCGTCCTTCCTATGCATATTCTTGTTCAATTAGGGTATTTAACCAATTTTGTCTTCCAATAGGTATGTTCGTGTCATTGGATGAATATTTAGGTCATTTTCATCCTTCCTTCGCAAATTCTTGTCCAATTAGGGTTTTTAACCAATCTTGTGCATCCAATAGGTGTGTTGGTGTCATTGGATGAACATTTAGGTTATTTTCATCCTTCTTAAGCTTTTCTTGTCCAATTCGGGTTTTTAACCAATCTTGTGCATTCAATAGGTGTGTATGTGTTGTATGTGTCATTGGATAAACATTTAGGTCATTTTTTTCCTGCCTGGGCATATTCTTGTCCAATTAGGGTTTTTAACCAATCTTTTGCATCCTATAGGTTTGTTTGTGTCATTGGATGAACATTTAAGTCTTTTTCGTCATCCTTAGTGTCATTCTTGGACAATTAAGGTGTTTAACCAATGTTGTGCATCCAATAGGTGTGTTTGCATCATAAGATTCTCATTTAGGTCATTTTCGTCCTCCCTAGGCTTGTTATTGTCCAATTAGGGGTTTTAACCGATGTCGTGCATCTAATAGGTGTGTTTGTGTTATTAGATGAACATTTAGGTCATTTTTGTCCTCCCAAGTCTTATTCTTGTCCAATTAGGGTTTTTAACCAATCTTGTCCATCCAATATGTGTGTTTGTATCGTTGGATTACCATTTTGGTAATTTTCGTCCCCCTAGGCTTATTCTCGTCCAATTAGGGTTTTTAAGCAATCTTGTGCATCCAATAAGTTCTATTGTGTCATTGGAATAATATTTTGGTTATTTTTTGTCTAGCTAGACATATTCTTGTCCAATTTGGGTTTTTAACCGATCATATGCATCCTATAGGTCTTTTTATATTAATGGCTGAACATTTAGGTCATTTTCATCCTCCCTAGTCTTATTCTTGTCCAATAAGGATTTTTAGGATATCTTCTACATCCAATAGGTGTGTTTGTGTCGTTGGATTAACATTTAGGACATTTTAGTTCAACCTTGGCTTATTCTTGTCCGCATAGGGTTTTTTAACAATCTTGTGCATCTAATAGGTGTCTTTGTGTCATTGGATGAATATTTAGGTCATCTTCGTCCTACTAAGTCTTATTCTTGTCCAATTAGGGCTTTAACCAATCTTTTCCATGCAATAGGTGTGTTTGTGTCATTGGATAAACATTTAGGTCATTTTCGTTATCCCTAGAGTAATTCTTGTCCAATTAGGGTTTTTAACCAATCTTGTGATTCCAATAGGTGTGTTTGTGTCATTCAATTAATATTTTGGTAATTTTCGTCCCCTTAGGCTTATTGTCGTTCAATTAGGATTTTTAACCAATCTTGTACATCCGATAGGTGTGTTTGTATCATTTGATGAGCATTTAAGACATTTTCGTCCTTCCTATGCATATTCTTGTTCAATTAGGGTTTTTAACCAATCTTGTGCATCCAATAAGTGTTTTCGTGTCATTGGATGACTATTGAGGTCATTTTCGTCCTTCCTTCAAAAATTCTTGTCCAATTAGGGTTTTTAACAAATCTTTTGCATCCAATAGGTGTGTTTGTGTCATTGGATAAACATTTAATTCATTTTCTTCGTCCTTAGCGTCTTTCTTGGGCAATTAAGGTGTTTAACCAATGTTGCGCATCCAATAGGTGTGTTTGCATCATAAGATTAACATTTAGGTCATTTTCGTCCTTCCTAGGCTTGTTATTGACCAATTTGGGGTTTTAACCTATGTTCTGTATCTAATAGGTGTGTTTGTGTTATTGGATTAACAGTTAGGTCATTTTCGTCATCCCAAGTCTTATTCTTGTCCAATTAGGGTTTTTAACCAATCTTGTACATCCAATAGGTGTCTTTGTATCATTGGATTAACATTTTGGTAATTTTCGTCCCCCTAGGCTTATTCTCGTCCAATTAGGGTTTTTAAGAAATCTTGTGCATCAAATAAGTTCTATTGTGTCATTGGAATAACATTTTGGTCATTTTCTACCTCCCTAGACTTATTTTTGTCCAATTTGGGTTTTTAACCGATCATGTGCATCCTATAGGTGTTTTTATGTCAATGGATGAACATTTAGGTCATTTTCATCCTCCCTAGTCTTATTCTTGTTTAATAAGGGTTTTTAGGAAATCTTCTACATCCAATAGGTGTGTTTGTGTCGTTGGATTAACATTTAGGTCATTTTAGTTCAACCTTGGCTTATTCATGTCCAATTACGGTTTTTAAACAATCTTGTGCATCCAATAGGTGTGTTTGTGTCATTGGATGAATATTTAGGTCATTTTCGTCCTCCTAAGTCTTATTCTTGTCCAATTAGGGCTTTAACCAATCTCTTGCATGCAATAGGTATGTTTGTGTCATTGGATAAACATTTAGGTCATTTTCGTTCTCCCTAGGGTAATTCTTGTCCAATTAGGGTTTTTAACCAATCTTGGGAATCCAATAGGTGTGTTTGTGTCATTCAATTAACATTTTGGTATTTTTCGTCCCCCTAGGCTTATTGTCGTCCAATTAGGGTTTATAACCAATCTTGTACATCCAATATGTGTGTTTGTATCATTGGATGAGCATTTAGGACATTTTCGTCCTTCCTATGCATATTCTTGTTCAATTAGGGTTTTTAACCAATATTGTGCATCCAATAGGTGTGTTCGTGTTATTGGATGAATATTTAGGTCTTTTTCGTCCTTCCTTCGCAAATTCTTGTCCAATTAGGGTTTTTAACCTATATTCTGCATCCAATAGGTGTGTTGGTTTAGGTTATTTTCGTCCTTCTTAATCTTTTTCTTGTCTAATTCAGGTTTTTAACAAATCTTATGCATCCAATAGGTGTGTGTGAGTCAGTGTATAAAATGTTTTTCCTGCCTAGGCATAGTCTTGTCCAATAGCTGTGTTTGTGTCATTGGATAAACATTTAGGTCATTTTCGTCATCCCTAGGCTTATTCTTGTCCAACTAGGGTTTTTAACCAATCTTTTGCATCCAATAGGTTTGTTTGTGTCATTGGATGAACATTTAAGTCATTTTCATCCTCCTTAGTGTCATTCTTGGGCAATTAAGGTGTTTAACCAATGTTGTGCTTCCAATAGGTGTGTTTGCATCATAAGATTAACATTTAGGTCATTTCCATCCTCCCTAGGCTTGTTATTGTCCTATTAGGGGTTTTAACCGATGTTGTGCATCCAATAGGTGTGTTTGTGTCATTGGATAAACATTTAGGTCATTTTCGTCCTCCTAAGTCTTATTCTTGTCCAATTAGGGTTTTTAACTAATCTTGTGCATCCAATAGGTGTGTTTGTATCATTCGATAAACATTTAGGTCATTTTCGTCCTCCCAAGGCTTATTCTTGTCCAATAAGGGTTTTTAGGTAATCTTGTGCACCCAATAAATGTGTTTGTGTCATTGTATGAACATTTAGGTCATTTTCTTCCTCCCTAGTCTTAGTCTTATCTAATTATGGTTTTAAAGAAATCTTGTGCATCCAAAAAGTTCCTTTGTGTAATTCAGTTAACATTTAGGTCATTTTCATCCTCCTAAGTTTTATACTAGCCCAATTCGAGTTTTTAAGCAATCTTGTGCATCCAATAAGTTCTATTGTGTCATTGGAATAACATTTAGGTCATTTTCTTCCTCCCTAGACTTAATACTATCCAATTTGGGTTTTTAACAAATCTTGTGCATTCAATAGGTGTGTTTGTGTCATTCGATTAACATTTTGGTAATTTTCGTCCCCCTAGTGTTATTGTCGTTCAATTAGGATTTTTGACCAATCTTGTACATCCGATAGGTGTGTGTGTGTCATTTGATGAGCATTTAGGACATTTTCGTCCTTCCTATGCATATTCTTGTTCAACTAGGGTTTTTAACCAATTTTGTCATCCAATAGGTATGTTCATGTCATTGGATGAATATTTAGCTCATTTTCGTCCTTCCCTTATAAATTCTTGTCCAATTAGGGTTTTTAACCAATCTTGTGCATCAAATAGGTGTGTTGGTGTCATTGGATAAATATTTAGGTTATTTTCGTCCTTCTTAAGCTTTTTCTTGTCCAATTCGGGTTTTTATCAAATCTTGTGCATTCAATAGGTGTGTTTGTGTCATTCGATTAACATTTTGGTAATTTTCGTCCCCCTAGGGTTATTGTCGTTCAATTAGGATTTTAAACCAATCTTGTACATCCAATAGGTGTGTGTGTGTCATTTGATGAGCATTTAGGACATTTTCGTCCTTCCTATGCATATTCTTGTTCAACTAGGGTTTTTAACCAATTTTGTCATCCAATAGATATGTTCGTGTCATTGGATGAATATTTAGCTCATTTTCGTCCTTCCTTCACAAATTCTTGTCCAATTAGGGTTTTTAACCAATCTTGTGTCATTGGATGAACATTTAGGTTATTTTCGTCCTTCTTAAGCTTTTTCTTGTCCAATTCGTGTTTTTAACCAATCTTGTGCATCCAATAGGTGTGATTGTATCATTGGATTAACATTTTAGTAATTTTCGTCCCCCTAGGCTTATTCTCGTCAAATTAGGGGTTTTAAGCAATCTTGTGCATCCAATACGTTCTATTGTGTCATTGGAATAACATTTAGGTCATTTTTTTCCTCCCTATACTTATTCTTGTCCAATATGGGTTTTTAACCAATCATGTGCATGCTATAGGTGTTTTTATGTTAATGGATGAACATTTAGGTCATGTTCATCCTCCCTAGTCTTATTATTGTCGAATAAGGGTTTTTAGGAAATCTTCGACATCCAATAGGTGTGTTTGTGTCGTTGGATTAACATTTAGGTCATTTTAGTTCAACCTTGGCTTATTCTTGTCCAATTAGGGGTTTTAAACAATCTTGTGCATCCAATACGTGTGTTTGTGTCATTGCATGAATATTTAGGTCATTTTCGCCCTTCCTTCACAAATTGTTGTCCAATTAGGGTTTTTAACCAATCTTGTGCATCCAGTAGGTGTGTTCGTGTCATTGCATGAACATTTAAGTTATTTTCGTCCTTCTAAAGCTTTTTCTTGTCCAATTCGGGTTTTTAACCAATCTTGTGCATCCAATAGATGTGTATCTGTCATTGGATAAGCATTTAGGTCATTTTTTTTCCTGCCTAGGCATATTCTTGTCCACTTAGGGTTTTGAACAAATCTTTTGCATCCAATAGGTGTGTTTGTGTCATTGGATAAACATTTAGGTCATTTTCGTCCTCCCTAGGCTTATTCTTGTCCAACTAGGGTTTTTAACCAATCTTTTGCATCCAATAAGTTTATTTGTGTCATTGGATGAACATTGAAGTCATTTTCGTCGTCCTCAGTGTCATTCTTGGGAAATTAAGGTGTTTAACCAATGTTGTGCATCCAATAGGTGTGTTTGCATTATAAGATTAACATTTACGTCATTTTCGTGCTTCCTAGGCTTGTTATTGTCCAATTAGGGGTTTTAACCTATGTTGTGTATCTAATAGGTGTTTTTGTGTTATTGGATGAACATTTAGGTCATTTTCGTCCTACCAAGTCTTATTCTTGTCCAATTAGGGTTTTTAACCAATCTAGTGCATCCAATAGGTGTGTTTGTCTCATTGGATTAACATTTTGGTAATTTTCGTCCCCCTAGGCTTATTCTCGTCCTATTAGGGTTTTTAAGCAATCTTATGCATCCAATAACTTCTATTGTGTCATTGGAATAACATTTTGGTCATTTTCTTCCTCCCTATACTTATTGTTGTCCAATTTGGGTTTTTAACCAATCATGTGCATGCTAAAGGTGTTTTTATGTCAATGGATGAACACTTAGGTCATTTTGATCCTCTCTAGTCTTATTATTGTCCAATAAGTCTTTTTAGGAAATCTTCTACATCCAATAGGTGTGTTTGTGTCGTTGAATTAACATTTAGGTCATTTTAGTTCAACCTTGGCCTATTCTTGTCCAATTAGGGTTTTTAAACTATCTTGTGCAACCAATAGGTGTGTTCGTGTCATTGGATGAATATTTAGGTCATTTTCACCCTTCCTTCACAAATTATTGTCCAATTAGGGTTTTTAACCAATCTTGTGCATCCAATAGGTGTGTTGGTGTCATTGGATGAACATTTAGGTTATTTTCGTCCTTCTTAAGCTTTTCCTTGTCCAATTCGGGTTTTCAACCAATCTTGTGCATCCAATAGGTGTGTATGTGTCATTGGATAAACATTTAGGTCATTTTTTTCCTGCCTAGGCGTATTCTTGTCCAATTAGGGTTTTTAACAAATCATTTGCATCCTATAGGTGTTTTTATATTAATGGATGAACATTTAGGTCATTTTCATCCTCCCTAGTCTTATTCTTGTCCAATAAGGATTTTTAGGATATCTTCTACATCCAATAGGTGTGTTTGTGTCGTTGGATTAACATTTAGGACATTTTAGTTCAACCTTTGCTTATTCTTGTCCGATTAGGGTTTTTTAACAATCTTGTGCATCTAATAGGTATGTTTGTGTCATTGGATGAATATTTAGGTTATTTTCGTCCTCCTAAGTCTTATTCTTGTCCAATTAGAGCTTTAACCAATCTTTTGCATGCAATAGGTGTGTTTGTGTAATTGGATAAACATTTAGGTCATTTTCGTTCTCCCTTGGGTAATTCTTGTCCAATTAGGGTTTTGAACCAATCTTGTGCATCCAATACGTGTGTTTGTGTCATTCGATTAATATTTTGGAAATTTTCGTCCCCCTAGGCTTATTGTCGTTCAATTAGGATTTTTAACCAATCTTGTACATCCGATAGGTGTGTTTGTATCATTTGATGAGCATTCAGGACATTTTCGTCCTTCCTATGCATATCCTTGTTCAATTAGGGTTTTTAACCAATCTTGTGCATCCAATAGGTGTGTTCGTGTCATTGGATAAATATTTATGTCATTTTCGTCCTTCCTTCACAAATTCTTGTCCAATTAGGGTTTTTAACTAATCTTTTGCATCCAATACGTTTGTTTGTGTCATTGGATGAACATTCAAGTCATTTTCGTTCTCCTTAGTGTCATTCTTGAGCAATTAAGGTGTTTAACCAATGTTGTGCATCCAATAGGTGTGTTTGCATCATAAGATTAACATTTAGGTCATTTTCGTCCTCCCTAGGCTTGTTATTGTCCAATTAGGGGTTTCATCGATGTTGTGCTTCCAATACGTGTGTTTGTATTATTGGATGAACATTTAGGTCATTTTCGTCCTCCCACGTCTTATTCTTGTCCAATTAGGGTTTTTAACCAAACTTGTGCATCCAATATGTGTGTTTGTATCATTGGATTACCATTTTGGTAATTTTCGTCCCCCTAGGCTTATTCTCGTCCAATTAGGGTTTTTAAGCAATCATGTGCATCCAATAAGTTCTATTGTATCATTGGAATAATATTTTGGTCATTTTCTTCTTTGCTAGACATATTCTTGTCCAATTTGGGTTTTTAACCGATCATATGCATCCTATAGGTGTTTTTATATTAATGGATTAACATTTAGGTCATTTTCATCCTCCCTAGTCTTATTCTTGTCCAATAAGGATTTTTAGGAAATCTTCTACATCCAATAGGTGTGTTTGTGTCTTTGGATTAACATTTTGGACATTTTAGTTCAACCTTGGCTTATTCTTGTCCGATTAGGGTTTTTTAACAATCTTGTGCATCCAATAGGTGTGTTTGTGTAATTGGATGAATATTTAGGTCATTTTCGTCCTCCTAAGTCTTATTCTTGTCCAATTAGGGCTTTAACCAATCTTTTGCATGCAATAGGTGTGTTTGTGTCATTGGATAAACATTTAGGTCATTTCCGTTCTCCCTAGGGTAATTCTTGTCCAATAGGGTTTTTAACAAATCTTGTGCATCCAATAGGTGTGTTTGTGTCATTCGATTAACATTTTGGTAATTTTCGTCCCCCTAGGGTTATTGTCGTTCAATTAGGATTTTTAACCAATCTTGTACATCCGATAGGTGTGTTTGTGTCAATTGATGAGCATTTAGGACATTTTCGTCCTTCCTATGCATATTCTTGTTCAACTAGGGTTTTTAACCAATTTTGTCATCCAATAGGTATGTTCGTGTCATTGGATGAATATTTAGGTCATTTTCGTCCTTCCTTCACAAATTCTTGTCCAATTAGGGTTTTTAACCAATGTTGTGCATCCAATAGGTGTGTTGGTGTCATTGGATGAACATTTAGGTTATTTTCGTCCTTCTTAAGCTTTTTCTTGTCCAATTCGGGTTTTTAACCAATCTTGTGCATCCAATAGGTGTGATTGTATCATTGGATTAACATTTTAGTAATTTTCGTCCCCCAAGGCTTATTCTTGTCAAATTAGGGTTTTTAAGCAATCTTGTGCATCCAATAAGCTCTATTGTGTCAATGGAATAACATTTTGGTCATTTTTTTCCTCCCTATACTTATTCTTGTCCAATTTGGGTTTTTAACCGATCATGTGCATGCAATAGGTGTTTTTATGTTAATGGATGAAAATTTTAGTCGTGTTCATCCTCCCTAGTCTTATTATTGTCGAATAAGGGTTTTTACGAAATCTTCTACATCCAATAGGTGTGTTTGTGTCGTTGGATTAACATTTAGGTCATTTTAGTTCAACCTTGGCTTATTCTTGTCCAATTAGGGTTTTTAAACAATCTTGTGCATCCAATACGTGTCATTTTCGTCCTTCCTTCACAAATTGTTGTCCAATTAGGGTTTTTAACCAATCTTGTGCATCCAGTAGGTGCGTTCGTGTCATTGGATGAACATTTAGGTTATTTTCGTCCTTCTGAAGCTTTTTCTTGTCCAATTCGGGTTTTTAACCAATCTTGTGCATCCAATAGATGTGTATCTGTCATTGGATAAACATTTAGGTCATTTTCGTCCTCCCTAGGCTTATTATTGTCCAACTAGGGTTTTTAACCAATCTTTTGCATCAAATAAGTTTATTTGTGTCATTGGATGAACATTTAAGTCATTTTCGTCGCCCTCAGTGTCATTCTTGGGAAATTAAGGTGTTTAACCAATGTTGTGCATCCAATAGGTGTGTTTGCATCATAAGATTAACATTTAGGTCATTTTCGTCCTTCCTAGGCTTGATATTGTCCAATTAGGGGTTTTAACCTATGTTGTGTATCTAATAGGTGTGTTTGTGTTATTGGATGAACATTTAGGTCATTTTCGTCCTCCCTAGTCTTATTCTCGTCCAATTAGGGTTTTTAAGCAATCTTGTGCATCCAATAAGTTCTATTGTGTCATTGGAATAACATTTTGGTCATTTTCTTCCTCCCTAGAATTATTCTTGTCCAATTTGGGTTTTTAACCGATCAAGTGCATCCTATAGGTGTTTTTATGTCAATGGATGAACACTTAGGTCATTTTCATCCTCCCTAGTCTTATTATTGTCCAAAAAGGGTTTTTAGGAAATCTTCTACATCCAATAGGTGTCTTTGTGTCATTGGATTAACATTTAGGTCATTTTAGTTCAACCTTGGCTTATTCTTGTCCAATTAGGATTTTTAAACAATCTTGTGCAACCAATAGCTGTGTTCGTGTCATTGGATGAATATTTACGTCATTTTCAACCTTCCTTCACAAATTGTTGTCCAATTAGGGTTTTTATCCAATCTTGTGCATCCAATAGGTGTGTTGGTGTCATTGGATGAACATTTAGGTTATTTTCGTCCTTCTTAAGCTTTTCCTTGTCTAATTCGGGTTTTCAGCCAATCTTGTGCTTCCAATAGGTCTGTATGTGTCATTGAATAAACATTTAGGTCATTTTTGTCCTCCCTAGGCTTATACTTGTCCAACTAGGGTTTTTAATTAATCTTTTGCATCCAATAGGTTTGTTTGTGTCATTGGATGAACATTTAAGTCCTTTTCGTCGTCCTTAGTGTCATTCTTGGGCAATTAAGTTGTTTAACCAATGTTGTGCATCCAATATGTTTGTTTGTGTCATTGGATGAACATTTAAGTCATTTTCATCCTCCTTAGTGTCATATTTGGGCAATTAAGGTGTTTAACCAATGTTGTGCATTCAATAGGTGTGTCTGCATCATAAGATTAATATTTAGCTCATTTTCGTCCTCCCAAGGCTTGTTATTGTCCAATTAAGGGTTTTATCGATGTTGTGCATCAAGTACGTGTGTTTGTATTATTGGATGAACATTTAGGTCATTTTCGTCCAACCAAGTCTTATTCTTGTCCAATTAGGTTTTTTAACCAATCTTGTGCATCCAATAGGCGTATTTGTATCATTCGAATGACATTTTGGTAATTTTCGTCCCCCTAGGCTTATTGTCGTCCAATTTGGGTTTTTAACCAATCTTGTGCATCCGATTAGTGTGTTTGTATCTCTAGATGAGTGTTTAGGACATTTTCGTCCACCCTAGGCTTATTCTTGTCCAATTATGGATTTTAACCACTCTTGTGTATCAAATAGGTGTGTTTGTGTCATTCGATGAACATTTAGGACATTTTCTTCCTTCCTATACTTATTCGTGTCCAATTAAGGTTTTTAACCAATCTTGTGCATCCAATAGGTGTGTGTGTGTCATTCGATGAACATTTAGGTCATTTTCGTCCTCCCTAGGCTAATTCTTGTCCAATTAGGGTCTTTTAACCAATCTTTTGCATCCAATAGATGTGTTTCTATACTTATTCTTGTCCAATTTGGGTTTTTAAACAATCTTGTGCATCCAATAGGTGTGTTTGTGTCATTGGATGAATATTTAGGTCACTTTCGTCCTCCTAAGTCTTATTCTTGTCCAATTAGGGCTTTAACAAATCTTTTGAATGCAAGAGGTGTGTTTGTGTCATTCAATTAACATTTATGTCATTTTTGTTCTCCCTAGGGTAATTCGTGTCCAATTAGGGTTTTTGAACAATCTTGTGCATCTAATAGGTGTGTTTGTGTCATTCAATTAACATTTTGGTAATTTTCGTCCTTGTAGGCTTATTGTCGTCCAATTAGGGTTTTTAACCAATCTTGTACATCCGATAGGTGTGTTTGTATCATTGGATGAGCATTTAGGACATTTTCGTCCTTCCTATGCATCTTCTTGTTCAATTAGGGTTTTTAACCAATCATGTGCATCCAATAGGTGTGTTCGTGTGATTGGATGAATATTTTGGTCATTTTCGTCCTTCCTTCGCAAATTCTTGCCCAATTAGGGTTTTTAACCAATCTTGTGCATCGAATAAATGTGTTGGTGTCATAGGATGAACATTTAGGTTATTTTTGTCCTTCTTAAGCTTTTTGTTGTCCATTTCAGGTTTTTAACAAATCTTGTGCATCGAATAGGTGTGTATGTGTCATTGAGTAATCATTTAGGCCATTTTTTTCTGCCTAGGCATATTCTTGTCCAATTAGGGTTTTTAACCAAGCTTTTGCATCCAATAGGTGTGTTTGTGTCATTGGATAAACATTTATGTAATTTTCGTCCTCCCTAGGCTTATTCTTGTCGAACTAGGGTTTTTAACCAATCTTTTGCATCTAATAGGTTTGTTTGTCTCATTGGATGAACATTTAAGTCATTTTCATCCTCCTTAGTGTCATTCTTGGGCAATTAAGGTGTTTAACCAATGTTGTGCATCCATTAGGTGTGTTTGCATCATAAGATTAACATTTAGGTCATTTTCGTCCTCCCTAGGCTTGTTATTGTCCAAATATGGGTTTTAACCGATGTTGTACATCCAATAGGTGTGTTTGTGTCATTGGATAAACATTTAGGTCATTTTCGTTCTTCCTATGGTAATTCCTGTGCAATAAGGGTTTTTAGGAAATCTTCTACATCTAATAGGTGTGTTTGTGTCGTTGGATTAACATTTAGGTCATTTTAGTTAAACCTTGGCTTATTCTAGTCCAATTAAGGTTTTTAAACAATCTTGTGAATCCAATAGGTGTGTTTGTGTCATTGGATAAACATTTAGGTCATTTTCGTTCTCCCTAGGGTAATTCTTGTCCAATTAGGGTTTTTAACCAATCTTGGGCATCCAGTAGATGTGTTTGTGTCATTCGATTAACATTTTGGTAATTTTCGTCCCCCTAGGCTTATTGTCGTCCAATTAGGGTTTGTAACCAATCTTGTACATCCTATAGGTGTGTTTGTATCATTGGATGAGAATTTAGGACACTTTTGTCCTTACTATGCATATTCTTGTAAAATTAGGGTTTTTAACCAATCTTGTGCATCCAATAGGTGTGTTCGTGTCATTGGATGAATATTTAGGTCTTTTTCGTCCTTCCTTCGCAAATTCTTCTCAAATTAAGGTTTTTAACCAATCTGGTACATCCAATAGGTGTGTTGGTGTCATTGAATGATCATTTATGTTATTTTCGTCCTTCTTAATCTTTTTCTTGTCCAATTCAGGTTTTTAACAAATCTTGTGCATCCAATAGGTGTGTATGTGTCATTGTATAAACATTTAGGTCATTTTTTTCCTGTCTAAGCATATTCTTGTCCAATTAGGATTTTTATCCAATCTTGTGCATCCAATAGCTGTGTTTGTGTCATTGGATAAACATTTAGGTAATTTTCGTCATCCCTAGGATTATTCTGGTCCAACTAGGGTTTTTAACCAATCTTTTGCATCCAATAGGTTTGTTTGTGTCATTGGATGAACATTTATGTCATTTTCATCCTCCTTAGTGTCATTCTTGGGCAATTAAGGTGTTTAACCAATGTTGTGCATCCAATAGGTGTGTTTGCATCATAAGATTAACATTTAGGTCATTTTCCTCCTCCCTAGGCTTGTTATTGTCCTATTAGGGGTTTTAACCGATGTTGTGCATCCAATAGGTGTGTTTGTGTTATTGGATGAACATTTAGGTCTTTATCCAATAGGTGTTTGTGTCCAATTTGGGTTTTTAACTAATCTTGTGCATCGAATAGGTGTGTTTGTAGCATTCGATAAACATATAGGTCATTTTCGTCTTCCCAAGACTTATTCTTGTCCAATAAGGGTTTTTAGGCAATCTTGTGCACCCAACAAATGTGTTTGTGTCATTGTATGAACATTTAGGTCATTTTCGTCCTCCCTAGTCTTAGTCTTATCAAATTATTGTTTTTAAGAAATCGTGTGCATCCAAAATGTTCCTTTGTGTAATTCAGTTATCATTTAGGTCATTTTCGTCCTCCTTAGTTTTATTATAGTCCAATTCGAGTTTATAAGCAATCTTGTGCATCCAATAAGTTCTATTGTGTCATTGGAATAACATTTAAGTCATTTTCTTCCTCCCTAGACTTAATACTATTCAATTTGCGTTTTTAACCGATCATTTGCATCCTATAGGTGTCTTTATGTTAATGGATGAACATTTAGGTCATTTTCATCCTCCCTAGTCTTATTCTTGTTCAATAAGGGTTTTTAGGCAATCTTCTACATCCAATAGGTATGTTTGTGTCGTTGGATTAACATTTAGGTCATTTTAGTTCAACCTTTGCTTATTCGTCCTTCTTAATATTTAGGTCATTTTCGTCCTTCTTAAGCTTTTTCTTGTCCAATTTGGGTTTTTAACAAATCTTGTATATCCAATAGGTGTGTTTGTGTCATTGGATAAATATTTAGGTCATTGTTTTCCTTCCAAGGCATATTCTTGTCCAATTAGGGTTTTTATCCAATCTTTTGCATCCAATAGGCGTGTTTGTGTCATTGGATAAACATTTAGGTCATTTTCGTCCTCCCTAGGCTTATTGTTGTCCAACTAGGGTTTTGAACCAATCTTTTGCATCCAATTGGTTTTCTTGTGTCATTGGATGACCATTTAAGACATTTTCGTCCTCCTTAGTGTCATTCTTTGGAAATTAAGTGTTTAACCCATGTTGTGCATCCAATAGGTATGTTAGTCCTCCCTAGGCTTGTTATTGTCCAATTAGGGGTTTTATCGATGTTGTGCGTCCAAAAGGTGTGTTTGTGTTATTGGACGAACATTTAGGTCATTTTCGTCCTCCCAAGTCTTATTCTTGTCCAATTAGGGTTTTTAACCAATCTTGTGCATCCAATAGGTGTGTTTGTATCATTCGATTAACATTTTGTTAATTTTCGTCCCCCTAGGCTTATTGTCATCCAATTAGGGTTTTTAACCAATCTTGTGCATCCGATAGGTGTGTTTGTCTCATTGGATGAGCGTTTAGGACATTTTTGTCCTCCGTAGGCTTATTCTTGTCCAATTATGGTTTTTAACCTATGTTGTGTATCCAATAGGTGTGTTTCTGTCATTCGATGAACATTTAGGACATTTTCGTCCTTCCTATGCTTATTCGTATCCAATTAAGGTTTTTAACCAATCTTGTGCATCCAATAGGTGTGTTTGTGTCATTCGATGAACATTTAGGTCATTTTCGTCCTCCCCAGGCTTATTCTGGTCCAATCAGCGTTTTTTAACCAATCTTTTGCATCCAATAGGTGTGTTTCTATATATGATAAACAATTAGGTCATTTTCGTCTTCCATAGTCTTATTCTTGTCAAATAAGGGTTTTTAAGCAATATTGTGCACCCAATAAATGTGTTTCTATAATTGTATGAACATTTAGGTCATTTTCGTCCTCCATAGTGTTATTCTTGTCTAATTATGGTATTTAAGAAATCCTAGGTGTGTTTCTATATATGATGAACAATTAGGTCATTTTCGTCTTCCATTGTCTTATTCTTGTCAAATAAGGGTTTTTAAGCAATCTTGTGCACCCAATAAATGTGTTTCTATAATTGTATGAACATTTAGGTGATTTTCGTCCTCCCTAGTGTTATTTTTGTCTAATTATGGTATTTTCGTCCCCCTAGGCTTATTGTCATCCAATTAGGGTTTTTAACCAATCTTGTGCATCCGATAGGTGTGTTTGTATCATTGGATGATCGTTTAGGACATTTTCGTCCTCCGTAGGCTTATTCTTGTCCAATTATGGATTTTAACCTATCTTGTGTATCCAATAGGTGGGTTTGTGTCATTCGATGAACATTTAGGACATTTTCGTCCTTCCTATGCTTATTCGTATCCAATTAAGGTTTTTAACCAATCTTGTGCATCCAATAGGTGTGTTTCTGTATATGATGAACATTTAGGTCATTTTCGTTTTCCGTAGTCTAATCCTTGTCAAACAGGGTTTTTAAGCAATCTTGGGCACCCAATAATTGTGTTTGTGTCATTGTAAGAACATTTAGGTCATTTTCGTCCTCCCTAGTCTTATTCTTGTCTAATTATAGTTTTTAAGAAATCTTGTGCATCCAAAAAGTTCCTTTATGTAATCCGGTTATCATTTAGGTCATTTTTGTCCTCCTTAGTTTTATTCTAGTCCAATTTGGGATTTTAACTGATCATTTGCATCCTATAGGTGTGTTTATGTTAATGGATGAACATTTAGGTTATTTTCATCCTCCCTAGGTTTATTTGAGTCCAATTATGGTTTTAAAGCAATCTTGGCATCCAATAAGTTCATTTGTGTCATTGGATTAACATTTAGGTCGTCGTCCTCCTTAGACTTATTCTTGTGCAATTAGGGGTTATAACCAATCTTGTGCATCGAATAGGTGTGTTTGTGTCATTGGATGAATATTTAGGTCATTTTCGTCCTTCCTATGCTTATTCTTGTCAAATTAGGGTTTTTAACCAATCTTGTGCTTCCAATAGGTTTGTTTGTGTTATTGGATGAACATTTAGCTCCTTTTCGTCCTACCTATGCTTATTCTTGCACAATTAGGGTTTTTAACAAATCTTTTGCATCCAACTTGTGTGTTTGTGTCATATGATGAACATTTAGGTCATTTTCATTTTCCATAGTCTTACTCATATCCAATTAGGGTTTTTAACCAATCTTGTGCACCCAATAAATGTATTTGTGTCATTGGATGAACATTTAGCTCATTTTTGCCCTCCATAGGCTTATTCTTGTCCAACTAGGGTTTTTAACCAATCTTTTGCATCCAATAGGTTTGTTTGTGTCATTGGATGAATATTTAGGATATTTTTGTCCTCCCTAGTCTCATTCTTAGGCAATTAAGGTTTTTAACGAATGTTGTGCATCCAATAGGTGTGTTCGCGACATAGGATTAACATTTAGGTAATTTTCGTCCTTCCCATGCTTGTTCTTGTCCAATTAGGGTTTTAATCGATTTTGTGCATCCAATAGGTGTGTTTGTGTCATTGGATGAACATTTAGGTCATTTTCGTCCTCCCAAGTCTTATTCTTGTCCAATTAGGGTCTTTAAGCAATGTTGTGCATCAAATAGATGTGTTTGTGTCGTTTGATTCACATTTAGATCATTTTCGTTCGCCTTAAGCTTATTTTTGTCCAATTAGGGCTTTAAGCAATCTTGTGCATGCAATAGGTGTGTTTGTGTCATTGGATAAACATTTAGGTCATTTTCGTTCTCCATAGGCTAATTCTTGTCCAATTAGGGTTTTGAACCAATCTTGTGCATCCAATAGGTTTGTTTGTGTCATTCGATTAAGACTTGGCTAATTTTCGTCCCCCTAGGCTTATTGTCATCCAATTATGTTTTTTATCCAATCTTGTACATCTGATACGGGTGTTTGGATCATTGGATGAGCATTTAGAACATTTTCGTCCTCCCTAGGCTTATTCTTGTCCAATAATTGTTTTTAATCAATCTTGTGCATTCAACAGGTGTGTTTGTGTCATTGGATGAATATTTAGGACATTTTCGTCCTTCCTATGCATATTCGTGTCCAATTAAATTTTTTAACCAATCTTGTGAATCCAATAGGAATGTTTGTGACATTGGATGAATATTTAGGTTATTTTCGTCGTTCCTTTGTTGATTCTTGTCCAATTAGGATCTTTAACCAATCTTGTGCATCCAATAGGTGTGTTTGTGGTATTGGATGAACAATTAGGGTTTTTAACCAATCTTTTGCATCAAGTAGGTGTGTTTGTATCATATGATGAACATTTAGGTCATTTTTGTCTTCCATAGTCTTATTCATATCCATATAGGCTTTTTAACCAATCTTGTGCACCCAATAAATTTGTTTGAGTCATTGGATGATAATTTAACTCATTTTCGCCCTCGCTAGGCTTATTCTTGTTGAACTAGGGTTTTTAACCAATCTTTTGCATCCAAGAGGTTTGTTTTTGTCATTGGATGATTATTTAGGTCATTTTCGTCCTCCCTAGTCTCATTCTTGGGCAATTAACGTTTTTTACCAATGTTGTGCATCCAATAGGTGTGTTTGTGTCATTGGATTTGTAAGATATATGCCTCCTTGACTATGATTTTGATATAACTTCCAATCATACAATGTATATGCATTATCTGATTAATCTAATAGTTTAAGTTGAGATACATTTCAGGAAAGCAATCAAGAAAAGATTAATCATATCATATGGCTTGAAGATTCTGTGAAAGAATCAAACACTACACTTGGACAAATCTGGGATCTCAAGCAATCAAGCAAAGATTGATCATATCATACATGGCTTGAAGATTATGTGTAAATTTGTCTATTGTTCATAGTGTTTATTAGGTAGATTCATCATTATGATTTCACACATCTAATATTTGCCAATTTAAACTGAAATCATAAAATAAGTGTGTTAATCAATCAATTGGTAAATCGATTTTCTAATTCATAGAACAAAGGTTTCACCGAGTTGATCAATTAGCAAATCGATTGGTAAATCAATTGGTTAATCGATTTTTTGATTCATAGAACAAAGTCTTCACTAAGTTAATCAATTCGCAAATCGATTACTTAAATGTTTTCATCAGACCTGTGTCAGTTAATCGATTAGCAAATCGATTTTCTAAATGGTTTTTATAAGACCTGTGTTCTATGATTAAAAGAAATCGATTAGACAATCGATTGATATAATTTTTATAAGTTGCAAGCTTTGCACTAATCGATTAGTCAATCGATTGCATGAATGAATCAGTTCATCAGTTATCAGAAACATTTTGCATAATCGATTGGCACATCGATTTTAACTAAATATTTGAGTTACTGGGACAAGTCAGTTGATTGGTAAATCAATTTGAGTAAATGTCTGAGTTACAGGGAGATATTAGCCCATTTCCAAATCGATTCTGATATGAACTGAGTATCAGTTTCTGATATATGCATTAAAAGAATCGATTAGGTCATCTATATCAAGATTCAAGAAAAACAAGAAACGCGATAATCGATTAAGCAAGTAAAACGCATTAATGAAATCGATTGGGATATCGATTTGTCTGAGGTTTTTCAGAAACTATATAAACAGAATCAATCACAATTTTCAAATAACAATACATAACACAGAGAAATGAAAGTTTTTCATTAGCCATTCAAAAAATATACTTTGAGAAAAATTGTTCTAACACACAAATTTTATTGGCAAATACTTAGTGTGAGCATTTATTGTGGTTGAATCAAGTGTTCTTAGTTCTTTTTGAAAGAACCATCTTTGTAAAAGAATTTGTGTGGAAATCCTGTATTGTGAAACTGGTGGTCATCTCTTAGAATGTGTGTGATCATCTAAAAGAGATCTCAATTTGATCTTGCTAGAACTTGGCGAGTAGTTCTTAAGGATAGATTGGTTGTTGTTGTAGTTTGATGTTGAGTTAGATGTATAGGCTTTGAAGTGCTGGAAAGCCTGTAAACATACTCAAATCATTTCTAGTAAAGGCTGAAATCAGTAAGTGATTTCAGGATTGGATGTAGACTATCGAATCGACAGTCGAACCAATATAAAAATCCTTGGTGCACACTTTTCTATCACTATACTCTTTATCTTGATAATGCATGTGTTCTTGAATGTCTGTTTTGAATAAGTTCTGAATCTATTACTGTTAAAATTGGAATTAATATTAAACAAGTTGGTTTTAATCTTAAGTTCATCACTTAGGAAGGAATTGGATAATCTTATTAATAATATTGTGTATAACTTCCTAAGGATAGAGGCCATTCCACCAACAATTGACATCAAGAGCCTAATCTTTTAGACTATTTCTCAAATAGAAAATGACCTCTATTGAATTCCTGGGCGAAGGTGCCTCTTTAGCTAGACCCCCTACCTTTAATGGGTCTGCTTATTTGTACTGGAAAGAAAGAATGCTTATTTTTCTAGAGGCAAGTGGTCTTGACATATTAGATGTAGTAGAAAATGGTCCTTATGTGCTTAGAATTGCTGGTACTAGTGAATCATTAATCTTGAAACCCAGATCTGATTAGTCTAATGATCATAAGAAAACAGTTGGCTATAATGCAAGAGCCAAAAATATAATAACTTCTTCTTTGAGTGTTGATGAGTTTTTCAGGGTATCAAATTGCAAAACTGCCAAAGAAATGTGGGATACACTCGAAGAAACTATGAAGGTGCAACTAATGTCAAGAGGGCCAGAACTAACACTCTGATGCATGAATATGAACTCTTCAATATGAAGAAGGATGAGTCAATCAATGACTTGCAGACACAGTTCACACATGCATTAACAATCTAAATGCTCTGGGGAAAGTAATTGACAATGAGCAACAAATAAACAAGGTAATGAGATGCTTGACAAGAGAATGGCAACCTAAGGTCACTGCAATAGCTGAATCAAAGGATCTTGGAAGCATGACCATTGCCACCCTCTTTGGAAAACTCAGAGAACATGAAATGGAGCTGCACAGGTTGAATGAGGCTGAGCAAAGTGATCGGAAAAGAAAGGGACTATCTCTGAAAGCTTAAGCTCATAAAGTAAAATCTAAACCAAAAACCTATACTGATGATTCCGAGAGTGAAACTGATGAAGAGCCTGAAATTGGAATGCTGGTCAGAAAGTTCAAGAAATTTCTGAAAAAGAAAGGAAACCAACCAAGCAAACCATCCAATTCAAGGACAAAAAGCTTCAGCAAGAATGAGATAACCTGTTATGAATGTGGAAAATCAGGCCTCATTAAATCTGAATGTTTTCAACTACAAAATAGAAACAAGTTCGTGAAAGCTAAAGGCAAGGATCAACCATCTTCAAAAACTAAAAAAGCCTACATAGCTTGGAATGACAATGATGAAGAATCTTCTTCATCTTCAGAAGAAGAAGAAGCAAACTTGTGTCTAATGGCCAACACTAACTCAGATTCAGACAACGAAGTAAGTACTACCTCTAATGCCTTAAACAATTGATTTGCACTAAGAAAATGTTAGAAAAATAGTGCATGATGTATGAAGAAATCAAAAAAGATCATAAGTTGCTTGAAGACACAAATAAACTTTTGAAAAAGAAAGCACATGATAGACTCACTAGTGTTATTAAACTTGAAAGAAAGGTTGAATCACTACAATTTGATTTAACAAAATTTACTAGTGGTAGAAACAACCTGAATGTTCTTCATGGCTACCAAAGGAATGTAAATGAAAAATCTGGAATTGGCTATAGACAAAATAGGAATGCTCAAAACAATCATAAATTTGTTAGATCAAAGCAAATGCATAATGTTTTCATTAAACCAACTCAAAGTACATCCTCTACTTTTTCATGCCATTTTTGTTGCAAAAAGGGACATATATCTTTTAATTGTAAACTGAAAAAGCTTGCTAACAAGGGATGGAAACAAGTTTGGATAGTAAAGAAACCTGTGATTGAAACTAACCCTCAAGGACCCAATCTAAATTGGGTACCTAAAACCAAAGTCAGAATTCTATTTTGCGTATTTGCTTGACATCCAAAACTCACGCATGGTACCTAGATAGTGGATGTTCCACGCATATGACTGGAGAAAAATGAAAATTCTTTTCTCTGAATTTAAAAGATGGAGGATATGTAAAGTATGGTGACAACAACAAAGGCAAAATACTTGGTGCTGGAGACATAGGGAGTGAATCAACAATAGTAATCAAGGATGTTCTCTATGTAAAAGGTTTGAAACACAATTTGCTTAGCATTAGTCAGCTCTGCGATAAAGGATACCAGGTATATTTTACATCACATACTTGTACACTTGAGCACAAGGAAGATGATAGCATAAAATTGATAGGTGAAAGGGTAAATAATATATACATGATTGATCTTGACTCTTTGCCTGCAAATAATGTTTGTTGTTTGTTATCTAAATATGATGAAGATTGGTTGTGGCATAAGAGAATAGCTCACATACATATAAATCATCTTAACAAACTTGTTAGCAAACAACCAAACAGAAAATTTACTAAGTACAAATTATGTGACTTTTGTGAGAAAAGTAAAATGGTCAAGTCCTCTTTCCAACCAATAGACATAGTACAAACTAATATAGTTCTACAATTAATTCACATGGATCTATTTGGTCCCTCTCAAGTAAAAAGTTTTGGAGGAAATCTTTATGGCTATGTTTTAGTTGATGATTACTCTAGATATACATGGACTTATTTTCCGTCTCACAAAAGTGATGCCTTCTCTATCTTCAAAAAATTTGCAAATCAAGTTCAAAATGAGAAGAATCTGAATATAGTTTCCATTAAGAGTGATCATGGCGGAGAATTTCAAAATGAATATTTTGACAATTATTGTGATCAAAATGGAATTCACCACATTTACTCAGCCCCAAGAACTCCACAACAGAATGGAGTGGTAGAAAGGAAGAATAGATCTCTAGAAGAACTTGCTAGAACAATGCTTAATAACTCTAAGCTTCCAAAATACTTTTGGGCTGATGCAATAAACACAGCTACTCATGTGATAAATAGAGTTCTAATTAGGCCTATACTTAGAAAAACACCCTACGAAATATACAAAGGTAGCAAACCAAACATTGCCTATTTTAGAGTCTTTGGATGCAAGTGTTTTGTACTGAATAATGGATCTAGGGAAATTTGACTCTAAGGCAGATGAGAGAATTTTTCTAGGATATTCACAGTCTAATAAGGCCTATAGGATCTATAATAAAAGAACTAAAACTATAGAGGAATTTGTTCATGTAAAATTTGATGAAATGTTTACCAAAAACTTGAACAGCACCCCTCTTACAGTTGGTGATTCTCTTGATGAAATTGTAGAATCAGATCCAAAAGAACCAAATGAACCATTACCTCCAACTGACATTAATTATATAGAACCTATAAGGGAAGATGACTTACCTAAGGAATGGAAATTCAACAAAAACCATCCTATTGACAAGATCATAGGAGAAATTTCTAAAGGGGTTGCTACTAGAAAATCCCTTAGACACTTCTGTAATTTCACTGCTTTTGTTTCTCAAGTAGAACCTAAGAATATAAAAGAAGCTCTCTTGGACAATGATGGGATAATTTACATGCAAGAAGAGCTTAATCAATTTGAGAGAAACAAGGTATGGATCTTAGTTCCTAAACCAGAAAACAAGCATATTATTGGGACTAGATGGATATTTAGGAATAAGATGGATGAGAATGGAGTAATAACAAGAAATAAGGCTAAACTAGTTGCTAAAGGCTACAACAAGGAGGAAGGTATTGATTATGATGAGACTTATGCTCCTGTAGCCATATTAGAAGCAATTAGGATTTTGCTTGCTTATGCTAGTATCATGGATTTTAAATTGTATCAAATGGATGTAAAGAGTGCTTTTCTGAATGGAGATATCCAAGAGGAGGTTTATGTTAGTCAAACTCCAGGATTTGAGGATCCTCCGTTTCCAAACCATGTTTATAAACTAACAAAAGCTCTATATGGATTGAAACAAGCTCCAAGGGCTTGGTATGAAAAACTCAGTTATTTCCTCATACAGCAAAATTTTTTAAGAGGAAATGTTGATAAAACACTCTTTATAAAGAAAAAGGGAAAAGACATTATGCTTGTCCAAATTTATGTTGATGACATAATTTTTGGATCCACAAACACTAAGGTTTGCAAAGAATTTGAAAATATGATGAAAGGAAGATTTGAATTGTCCATGATGGGAGAATTAACCTTCTTCTTAGGATTTCAAATCAATCAAAGCAAGAATGGTATTTTCCGAAGTCCAACCAAGTATTGTAATGATCTCTTAAAGAAGTTTGGCTTTGATAAATTTAAATCTATTGATACACCCATGAGTCAAGCTTGTCATTTGGATAAAGATGAAAAGGGAAAATCTGTGGATATGACATTGTTTAGAGGCATGATAGGATCTTTATTATATCTTATAGCTAGTAGACCTGACATTATGTTTAGTGTCTGCATGTGTGCATGATATCAAGCTAATCCTAAGGAATCCCATCTAAGTGTAGTCAAAAGCATTTTTAGATATGTAATAGGAACCAAAAATCTAGGCTTATGGTATCCTAAGGGATCAACTTGCACTCTTGTTGGCTATTCTGATTCTGATTTTGCTGGTTGCAAATTAGATAGAAAAAGTACATCTGGTACTTGCCATCTATTAGGGAATTCACTTGTATCTTGGCATAGCAAGAAACAAAATAGTGTTGCACTTTCAACAACTGAGGCTGAATATGTAGCTATTGGAAGTTGTTGTGCACAAATATTATGAATGAAACAACACCTTTCTGACTTTGGTGTTGATCTTGGAACTGTGCCAATAATGTGTACCAACATTAGTGCCATAAATATCACAAAGAATCCTGTTATGCACTCAAGAACAAAGCATATAGAGATTAGACATCATTTCATTAGGGATCAGTACCAAAATGGTAATATCATGCTTGAATATATTAATACTTCTGATCAATTAGCATATATCTTTACAGAAGCTCTACCCAAAGAAAGTTTCTTCTATATTAGAATGAAACTTGGCATAATAGATCAAAATGAAATATGATCTCTATGACAAATCAATTGAGACATCGATGATTCCTCTAACCTAACTAACTTGCAATAGATAAATCGATTTGTACATCGATTATCCTGTGTCAAAATTTCAAATCAGTATTACAAAATCTATTTCACAAGTGATTTATGCTACAAAGTTTCTCTACTGTGAAAATATAAAACACGATAATCGATTTCATAATCGATTTAGTACTCAGTGGTAGCAATAAATGCTGAACCACAATCGATGTGACAAAGTATACATCAATCCAATCGATTGGTGAGTCGATTGAGGACATGGAAAATCATTTTAAAAAATCGATTTCATAATCGATTATTTCTCCCAGAAATCCAAAGATTTGAAAAATTTTCCAAACTCAAACCAGAGCATCGATTGGGTAATCGATTTTGTCAAATTATCAAACCTGCAAGCCAAATAAGTCGATTTGGAAGTCGATGCAGTTATGAGAAGTTTTCCTGAACTGATATGGAAATCAATTTGGACTTCGATTTATCCCTTGAACATTTACTTAAGGAAATCGATTTGGGAATCGATTTGCAATATGATTGTTGCAAAAATACTAGCCGTTGGAGGCAACTATAACTGAAACATTTCATTTCCCTCCAATAACGGTAACAAAAGTGATTTGGCAATCGAAGTCTTGTATGCAAATGTGTAACTAAATCGATTTAGAAATCGACTTTGAACATTAATACTTAAAACCCTAAATCGATTTCTCAACTCATTTTCCCCCAACTTCTAAAACTTCTCAAACTTCTTTGTGTTTTCTCGGTTCTTTAATGCTTCTCAAACTTCTCAAACCACTCAAGTTTCCCAAATCTCTCCAATAGAAATAGTCAAACAAACAAGTGAGAAATCACCATCTTCTTCCTCAACATCTAGTGGTAGAACTCCTTCTCCTTCTCCTCTACCTCTTTCTCCTCCTGCAAAAAGAGTTTCTATACCCACCCATAAGATTATGGCAAAGGATAAAGGGAAAGCCATTTCCACTGATCAGGGAAAAACCAAGAAGGGGAAGGTTCCTCAAACTGAAAAGCTGATGGGTGCTGCCATGAAGGAGCCAACCCAAAAGAAGAAGAGAACCACCTATTGAGGACATTGCTCTTCCTGTTGCATTCCAAAAGAGGAAAATTCATGAGGCAAGAACTCTGGATTTTGCCTACTTTGATGCAAATTGCTTCACCTTCCAAAACCATCTAAGATATCATGGATTGGAAGAGTTTCTCTCCTGCCCTTTGGAAATCTATCCAAGGCTTATTAGAGCCTTCTACTCAAACTTCACCCTCACAGACATTGGATTTGAGTCTGAAGTTAAAGGCAAGAAAATCTTTATGACGTTTAGAGAGTTCTCCAAGCTTTCAGGACTGCCCTTCTATGGAGAAGTTGTTGATGGTAGAGCCGATCCTGATTCTACTGATGATGCTTGGGAAACATCAGTAGATAGACACACAACCATTCAAGACTTGATGGTTGAAGGATTTGTGGAAAGAGTATCTCTCCCAATTGGCCAAATGAAGGTCTAGCATAGGATGCTGATGTATGTGCTAACCAGGATGTTGGTACCTAGATTAGGGAACCATGCCGTAGTTCAGAGGCTTGACATTACTCTTCTTTAGGGCCTTTACAAGGAACTCAAGATGAGTTGGGAATGGATTGTGCTGGTAAATATGTTGGAAACATCACAAGGAAAGCTAATGCTCCCTTACCCCCAACTAATCACCAAGATTCTGAGACACTTCAAAATATCAGTTGTCAATGAAGAATCAGTAAAAACAACTCTAATTTTTGGTGAGTCAATTGTCAACCAAATGCAATTGAAGAGGATCAATGGTGTTTGGACAAGGGCTCAACCAACTACTGAACAAGCTGAAAATCAATATGAGGTTTTAGCTAAGTTTCTGGAACTAATGGAGTCTTAGGCTGCTCAAAATGCTAAGGTGGAAGCCTCCCTTAGGAACCTCCAAGCAACCCTCAACTCAGTTGTTCAATATGTAGATGCCATCCAAGACCATTTGGGTCTCAAGATGTCATTTGAAGACATAGCTGACATTGGCACACAAACAATTGAAGAACCAAACCCTATCAACCTTGATAGCTCTGAACCTCATGGTGAGGAGACACTTTCTGAGGCTAATACAACAGTCTCTACCTCTCCCATTGGTGATAATGAGGAACAGCCCTAGATTAGTTGTTTAGGCTTGTGTTTTCTTTGTTGTTTTGTAATTTTTCTGTCTTTCTCAGTATATATCTTACAATAGCTTTTGAATCATCATTCTCTCTTGTATAATCTTTTTGAATTTAATGACAAAGTGGGAGAATTTGAATGAATTTAACTTGTGCTTATGTGATCTAATGCTGTGCTCTGATACCAAATTTGAATGTGATATTATGTTGTGCTCTGATACCAAATTTGAATGAATTTGAATAACTTTATGTGCTCTGATACCAAATTTGAATGAATTTGAATAACTTGTGCTTATGCTGTTGAAATGAATCATGAATTCTATAATTCAGGGGGAGATTGTAAGATATATGCCTCCTTGACTATGATTTATTAGGTAGATATATCATTATATTTCACACATCTAATATTTGCCAATTAAAATTGAAATCATAAAATAAGTGTGCTGATAAATCAATTGGTAAATTGATTTTCTGATTCGTAGAACAAAGGTTTCACTGAGTTAATCGATTAGCAAATTGATTGGTAAATCAATTGGTTAATCGATTTTCTGATTCACAGAAAGTCTTCACTGAGTTAATCGATTGGCAAATCGATCACATAAATGTTTTCATCAGACCTGTGTCAGTTAATCGATTAGCAAATTGATTACCTAAATTATTTTTATAAGACCTGTGTTCTATGATTAAAAGAAAACGATTGGACAATCGATTGATATACTTTTCTTATGTTGCAAGCTTTGCACTAATTGATTAGTTAATCGATTGCATGAATGAATTAGTTCATCAGTTATCAAAAACATATTGCATAATCGATTGGCACATCGATTTTAACTAAATATTTGAGTTACGGGGACAAGTCAGTCGATTGGCAAATCGATTTGAGTAAATGTCTGAGTTACAGGGAGATATTAGCCCATTGCCAAATTGATTATGTTAATGAAAGCGAATCGACTGAGTAATCGATTGTTTGATCACGCATTTTGAACAAAACAATTATAATCGATTATTCAATCGATTCTGATATGAACTGAGTATCAGCTTATGATATATGCATTAAAAGAATCGATTGGCAAATCGATTAGTTCATCTATTTCAGGATTCAAGAAAAACAAGAAACGCGATAATCGATTAGGAAATCGATTAAGCTAGTAAAATGCATTAATAAAATCAATTGGGAAAACGATTTGTTTGAAGTTTTTCTGAAACTATATAAACTGAATCAATCACAATTTTCAAATAACAATACGTAACATAGAGAACTGAAAGTTTTTCATTAGCCATTCGAAAAATATACTTTGAGAAAAATTGTTCTAACTTACAAATATTATTGGCAAATACTTAGTGTGAGAATTCATTGTGGTTGAATCAAGTGTTCTTAGTTCTTTTTGAAAGAACCATCTTTGTAAAAGAAAGTGTATGGAAATCCAATATTGTGAAACTGGTGGTCATCTTTTAGAGTGTGTGTGATCATCTAAAAGAGATCTCAATCTGGTCTTGCTAGAATTTGGCGAGTAGTTCTTAAGGATAGATTGGTTGTTGTTGTAGTTTGATGTTGAGTCAGATGTATAGGCATTGAAGTGCTGGAAAGTCTCTAAACATACTCAAATCATTTCTAATAAAAGACTAAAATCAGTAAGTGATTTCAAGACTGGATGTAGACTATCGAATTGACAGTTGAACCAGTATAATAATCCCGGGTGCACACTTTTCTATCTCTATACTCTTTATCTTGATAATGCATGTGTTCTTGAATATCTGTTTTGAATAAGTTCTGAATCTATTACTGTGAAAAATGGACTTAATATTAAACAAGTTGGTTTTAATATTAAGTTCATCACTTAGGAAGGAATAGGATAATCATGTTAATAATATTGTGTGTAACTTCCTAAGGATAGAGGCCATTCCACAACCAGGATTAACATTTAGGCTATTTTCGTCCTCCCTAGCCTTGTTCTTGTCCAATTAGGGGTTTTAGTCGATGTTGTGCATCCAATAGGTGTGTTTGTGTCATTGGATGAACATTTAGGTCATTTTCAACCTCCCAAGTCTTATTCTTCTCAAATTAGGGTCTTTAAGCAATCTTGTCCATCAAATAGATGTGTTTGTGTCGTTGGATTAACATTTTTATCATTTTCGTTCGCCCTAAGCTTAATTTTGTCCAATAAGGCTTTAACCAATCTTGTGGATGCAATAGGTATGTTTGTGTCATTGGATAAACATTTAGGTCATTTTCGTTCTCCATAGGCTAATTCTTGTCCAATTAGGGTTTTTAACCAATCTTGTACATCCGATAGGTGTGTTTGTATCTTTCGATGAGCATTTAGGACATTTTTGTCCTCCCTAGTCTCATTCTTAGGCAATTAAGGTTTTTAACAATTGTTTTTCATCCAATAGGTGTGTTTGTGTCATTGGATTAACATTTAGGTCAATTTCGTCCTCCCTAGGCTTATTCTTGTGCAATTAGGGTTTTTTAACCAATCTTTTGCATTGAGTAGGTGTGTTTCAACCTATGATGAACATTTAGGTCATTTTTGTCTTTCATAGTCTTATTCTTGTCCAATTAGGGTTTCTATGCAATCTTGTGCACCCAATAAATTAGTTTGTGTTATTGTATGAACATTTAGGTCATTTTTGTCCTCTATAGTCTTATTCTTGTGTAATTATGGTTTTTAAGCAATCTTATGGATCCAAAATGATCCTTTGTGTAATTCTTTTATTCTTGTCCAATTAGGGTTTTTAACCAATCTTGTGCATTGAATAGTTGTGTTTGTCTCATTGGATGAACATTTAGGTCATTTTTGTCCTCCCTAGTCTGATTCTTGGGCAATTAAGGTTTCTAACAATGGTTGTGCATCCAATAGGTGTGTTTGTGTCATTGGATTAACATTTAGGTCATTTTCGTCCTCCCTAGACTTCTTCTTGTCCTATTAGGGGTTTTAACTAATCTTGTGCATCCAATAGGTGTGTTTGTGTAGTTGGATTCACATTTTGGTCATTTTAGTTCAATCTAGGCTTATTCTTGTCCAATTAGGGTTTTTAACAAATCCTGTGCATCCAATAGGGGTGTTTGTGTCATTGGATGAACATTTAGATCATTTTCGTTCTCCCTAGTCTCATTATTGGGAAATTAAGGTGTTTTACAAATTTGGTGCATCCAATAGGTGTGTTTGTGTCATTGAATTAACATTTAGGTCATTTTCGTCCTCCTTAGACTTATTCAGGTCCAATAATGGTTTTTGAACCAATCATGTGCATCCAATAGGTGTGTTTGTGTCATTGGATGAACATTTAGGTCATTTTCGTCCTCCCTAGTCTCATTCTTTGGAAATTAAGGTTTTTAACCAATGTTGTGCATCCAATAGTTGTGTTTGTGTCATTGGATTAACATTTAGGTCATTTTCGTCCTTCCGAGGCTTGTTCTTGGCCAATTTCGGGTTTTAACCGATCTTGTGCATCCAACAGGTGTGTTTGTGTCATTGGATGAACATTTAGGTCATTTTGTTCCTCCTAAGTCTTATTCTTGTCCAATTAGGTTCTTAAAGCAATCATGTGAATCAAATAAGTGTGTTTGTGTCGTTGGATTAACATTTAGATCATTTTCGTTCGCCTTAAGCTTATATTTGTCCAATTAGGGCTTTAACCAATCTTGTGCATGCAATAGGTGTGTTTGTGTCATTCGATAAACAATTAGGTCATTTTCGTTCTCCCTAGGCTAATTATTGTCTAATTAGGGTTTTTAACCAATCTTGTGCATCCTATAGGGTTGTTTGTGTTATTCGATTAACATTTTGGTAATTTTCGTCCCCCTAGGCTTATTGTCATCCAATTAGGGATGTTAAGCAATCTTGTACACCCAATAGGTGTGTTTGTATCATTGGATGAACATTTAGGACATTTTTGTCCTCCCTAGGCTTAGTCTTGTTGAAATAGGGTTTTTAGCCAATCTTGTGCATCCAAAATGTTCATTTGTGTCATTGGATTAACATTTATGTCATTTTCGTCCTCCCTAGTCTTATTCTTATCGAATTACGCTTTTTAACCAATCTTGTGCATCCAATAGGTGTGTTTGTGTCATTGGATGAAGACTTAGGTTTTTTTCGTCTTCCTAGTCTTATTCTTGTCCGATTAGGGTGTTCAACCAATCTTGTGCATCCAATAGGTGTGTTTTTGTCTATGGATAAACATTTAGGTCATTTTCGTCCTCCGTAGGCTTATTCTTGTCTAATTAGGGCATTTAACCAATCTTGTGCATCTAATAGGAGTGTTTGTATCATTAGATTAATAATTGGGTCATTATTCTTGTCCAATTAGAGTTTTTATGCAATCTTGTGCATCCAAAAAGTCCATTTGTGTCATTGGATTAACATTTTGGTCATTTTCGTCCTCCCTAGATTTATTCTTGTCAAATTTGTGTTTTTATCAAATCTTGTACATCCAATAAGTGTGTTGGTGTCATTTGATGAACATTTCTGTAATTTTCGCCCTCCCTAGTCTTATTCTTGTTTAATTAGTGTTTTTTACCAATCTTGTGCATCCGACATGAGTGTTTGTGTCTTTGGATGAACATTTAGGTCATTTTCGTCCTCCCAAAATTTATTCTTGTCCAATTAGGGTTTTTAATCGATCTTGTGCATCCAATAAGTTCTTTTGTGTCATTGGATTAACATTAAGGTCATTTTCGTCATCTCTAGTCTTATGCTGGTTCAATTAGGGTTTTTAAGCAATCTTGTGCATCTAATAAAATTATTTGGGTCATTGGATTACCATTTCGGTCAATTTCGTCCTCCATAGGCTTATTATTTTCCAATTAGGGTTTTTAACCAATGTTGTGCTTCCAGTTGGTGTAATAGTTTCATTGGATGCACATTTAGGTCATTTTCGTCCTCCCTAGTCTTAATCTTTTCCAATTAGGGTTTTTAACCAATTTTGTGCTTCCAACAGCTGTTTTTTTGTAATTGGATGAACATTTAATTCATTTTCGTCCTCCCTTGTCTTATTCTTGTCCTATTAGAGATCTTAAGCAATCTTATGCATCCAATAAGTTCATTTGTGTTATTGGATGAACATTTATGTCATTTTCGTGCTCCCTAGGCTTATTGTTATCCAATTAGGGTTTTCAACCAATCTTGTGCATCCAATAGGCGTGATTGTGTTATTGGATGAACAATTAGGTCATTTTCGTCCTCCCTAGTCATATTCTTGTCTAATTAGGGTTATAGGCAATCTTGTGTATCCAATAAGTTTATTTGTATCATTGGATTAACATCTTGGCCAATTTTGTCCTCCATAACCTTATTCTCGGGCAATTTGGACTTTTAACCAATCCTATGCATTCTATAGGTGTGTTTGTGTCATTGGATTAACATTTAGGTCACTTTTGTCCAACCTATGCTTATTCTTATCGAGTTAGGGTTTTTATCCATTCTTGTGCATCCAATAGGTGTGTTTGTGTCATTGGATGAAGACTTAGGTCATTTTCGTCCTCCTAATCTCATTCTTGTTCAATTAGGGTTCTTAACCAATCTTGTGCATCCAATAAGTGTGTTTTTGTCTATGGATAAACATTTAAGTCAATTTCGTCCTCCCTAGTCTTATTCTTGTCTAATTAGGGTGTTTAACCAATCTTGTGCATCCAATTGGTGTGTTTGTATCATTAGATTAACAATTAGGTCATAATCGTCCTCCCTAGTCTTATTCTTTTCCAATTAGGGTTTTTAACCAATCTTGTTCATCCAATTGGTGCGTTAGTTTCATTGAATGGACAATTAGGTCATTTTCGTGCTCCCTAGTCTTTTTCTTGTCCAATTAGGAATTTCAAGCAATCTTGTTTATCCAATAAGTGCATTTGTATCATTGGATTAACATTTAGATCATTTTCGTCCTCCCTAGGCTCATTCTAGTCTAATAAGGGTTTTAATCAATCTTGTGCTTCCAATAAGTTCATTTTTGTCATTGGAATAATAATTAGGTCATTTTCGTCCTCTCTAGGCTTATTTTGTTCAAATTAGGGTTTTTAACCAATTTTTTCCATCCAAAAGATCTGTTTGAGTTACTAGATGAACATTTAGAATATTTTATTTGTTGCTATTCTTATTCTTGTCCAATTAGGGTTGTTAACCAATGTTGTGCATCCAATAGGTTTGTTCGTGTTATTGGATGAGAAGTTAGGTTATTTTCGTCCTCCCTAGTCTTATTCTTGCCCAATTAGGATTTCTAAGCAATCTTGTGCATCCAATAAGTTTATTTGTGTCATCGGATGAGCATTTAGGTGATTTTCGTCCTCCCTAGGCTTTTTCTTGTCCAATTAGGGTTTTTTACCATTATTGTGCATCCAATAAGTTCATTTGTGTCATGGGAGAAACATTTAGGTCATTTTCATCCTCCCTAAACTTTTTCTTGGGCAATTAGGGTTTTTAACCAATCTTGTGCATCCAACAGGTGTATTTGGGTCATTGAATGAATATTTTGATCATTTTTGTCCTCACTAGGGTTTTTCTAGTCCAAATAGGGTTCTTAACCAAATTATGTGTATCCCATAGGTGTATTTGTGTCATTGGATTAACATTGAGGTCATTTTCGTCCTCCCTCAGCTTATACTCGTCCAATTAGGGTTTTAACCAATGTTGGGCCACTAATAGGTGTGTTTGTGTCATTGGATTAACCTTTTGCCATTTTTGTCATCCCTAGACTTGTCCAATTAGGGTTTTTAAGAACTTTTGTGCATCCAATAAGTTCATTTATGTCATTGGATTAACATTTAGGTCGTTTTCGTCTGCCCTATGGTTATTCTAGTCAATTTAGGATTTTTAACCAATCATGTGTATCCAATAGGTGTATTTGTGTCTTTGGATTAACATTAAGGTCATTTCCCTCCTCCCTGTGCTTATTGTTGTTCAAATTGGGATTTTAGCCAATAGGTGTGTTTGTGTCATTTGATGAATGTTTAGGTCATTTTCGTCATCCGTAGTCTTATTCTTGTGCAATTAGGGCGGTTAACCAATCTTGTGCCTCCAATAGGTGTGTTTGTATCATTGGATGAACATTAAGGTCATTTTCGTCTTCCCTAGGCTTATTATTGTCTAATTAGGATTCATAACCAATCTTATGCATCCAATGGGTGTGTTTGTGTCATTGGATGAATATTTAGGTCATTTTCATTCTCCCTAGTCCTATTATTGTCCAATTAGGGTTTTTAAGCAATCTTCTGCATCCAATAAGTTTATTTGTATCATTGGATTAATATTTAGGTAATTTCTGTCCTCCCTACACTTATTCTTTGGAAATTAGGATTTTTAACCAATCTTTTGCTTCCGAAAGTAGTTTTTGTGTCGTTGGATTAATCTTTAGGTCATTTTCGTCATCCTTAGGCTTATTCTTCGACAATTAGGATTTTTAACCAATCTTTTGCTTCCAAAAGGAGTTTTTGTGTACTTGGATTATCATTTAGGTCATTTTCGTCATCCTTAGGCTTATTCTTGTCCACTTAGGCTTTTAACCAATCTTGTGCATCCAATAAGTTCAGTTATGTCATGGGATAAACATTTAGGTCATTTTCATCCTCCCTAGGCTTATTGTTGTCCATTTTGGGTTTTAAACTAATCTTGTGCATCCGATAGGTGTGTTTGTGTCATTGGATTAACATTTAGGTCATTTTCGTCCTCCATTGGCTTATTCTCGTCCAATAAGTGTGTTTGTGCCATTTGATGAACATTTAGGTCATTTTCGTCTTCCCTAGGGTTATTCTAGTCCAATTACAGTTTTTAACCAATCATGTGTATCCAATAGGTGTATTTGTATCATAGGATTAACATTTAAGTCATTTTCGTCCTCCCCACGATTATTCTTGTCCAATTTCAGTTTTTCACAAATCTTTTGCATCCAATAACTTCTATTGTGTCATTGGATTAACAGTTAGGTCATTTTCGTCCTCCAAAGACTAATTGTAGTCCAATTAGGGTATTTAAGCAATCTCTTGCATCCAATATTTTTAATTTGTGTCACTATATTAACATTTAGCTTATTTCCGTCTCCCCTAGATTTATTCTTGGGCAATTAGGATTTTTACCCTATCTTGTACTTCCAATAGTTGCGTTTGTCTCATTGGATTAACTATTAGGTCATTTTCAACCTCCATAGAATTATTCTTTTCTAATTGTGATTTTTAAGCAGTCTTGTGCATCCACTAAGTTCCTTTGTGTCGTTGGATGAGCATTTAGGTCATTTTCGTCCTCCCTAAGCATATTCTCAACCAATTAGGGTTTTTAACCAATCTTGTTCATCCAATAGGTGTATTTTGTGTCATTGGATTAACATTAAGGTCATTTCCATCCTCCCTAGGCTTATTGTTGTTCAATTTGGGTTTTTAACCTATCTTGAGCACCCAATAGGTGTGTTTGTGTCATTTAATGAACGTTTAGGTCATTTTCGTAATCCTTAATCTTATTCTTGTCCAATTAGGGTTTTTTACAATTATTGTGCATCCAATAAGTTCATTTGTGTCCTGGGATAAACATTTTGGTCATTTTCATCCTCCCTAGACTTATTCTTGGTTAATTAGGGTTTTTACCACATCTTGTGCATCCAACAGGTGTATTTTTAACACATCTTGTGAAGGTCAACTATGCCACGTATATGCTACTAGGAGATGTCGAGTACTAGTGGAGTAGTACACGATTGTTGATGAGATCAGCTAACGAAGAGGTAAACTGGGAATCCTTCAAAAGGAAGTTTTTAGACAAATACTTCCCGATGAGTACCAGGACTAGACTGGGTGATGATTTCTTGAGACTGCATCAGGGGAACATGACCGTGGGCAAATACGCTGCTAAGTTTGAATCACTATCAAGGCATTTCAGATTTTTCCGTGAAGAGATTGACGAGCCATTCTTATGTCATCGTTTCCAAGACGGACTAAAGTATGAGATTCAAGACTCTATCTTACCCTTGGGAATTCAACGTTTCCAAGTTCTTGTGGAAAAATGTAGAGAAGTTGAGGATATGAACAATAAGAGAGCTAGCCGAGGAGGGAATTTTAACTCAGGAGGACCTAGTCGGGTGAAGTATCAGAACAAGGGAATACATGTTGCTAAACCTTATAATCGACCACATGATAACAACGGGGGACAGAATAGCCCAGGGAACCAAGGCTTTGGGAGACAAGTGGGACAAGGGATACGATGTTTCCGATGTGGAGAAGAGGGACATTATGCTTATGCTTGTACCTTTAACAAGTGGGACAAGGGATACGATGTTTTACGCCTGCTAAGACTTTGACTGAAAATATTGCATGTTTACATTGCCAAGTAATTGTCCATAATAGAGACCTCTCGATTAATTTGATTTGTTTACCTCTACAATAACCCAAGATCATTCTTGGTATGGATTGGAAGTCCTATCATTAGGTAATGATATATTGTACTCAATGTGTCGGTGTCAGACTTAGTGTTTAAGTTTGGTACTAGATGGATGATCCGTACCAGGTGGAACATCAGCGACCTGTTGGGGTGTTGCAACCTCTAAATATATCTGAGTGGAAGTGGGACAATATTTCCATGGATTTTATAACTGAATTGCCTAAAACGAGGAGAAAGAATGATTCTATATGGGTGACAGTGGATCGACTGACTAAATCCGCACACTTTTTGCCAGTAAAGACCACTTATAAGGTAGATCAGCTAACAGAGATTTACATTGTTGAAATTGTGAGGTTACACGGGGTACCATCGAGTATTGTATCAGACCGTGATCCGAAGTTCACATCACATTTTTGGGGAGCATTGCACGAAGCGTTGGGAACGAAACTGCGGTTGAGTTCAGCTTACCATCCACAAACAGACGAACAGACTAAAAGGACAAATCAGTCCCTTGAAGATCTGTTGAGAGCATTGAAATAGAAGAAGTTGACTCCGAAATTCATTGGACCATATCATATTTCTGCATGAATTGGGCATGTTGCTTATCGGATTGCATTGCCTCCGATACTGTCCAATATCCATGATGTGTTTCACGTGTCGCAATTGAGGAAATATCTTATAGATCCATCTCATGTGATCGAACTAGACACAATCCAGCTAAAGGATAACTTGTCGTTTGAAGTACCACCTGTGAGAATTGATTACAAAAAGATTAAGCGATTGAGGACCAAGGATGTTTCGTTGGTTAAAGTGATTTGGAAGCCAATTATTGTAGACGCGACCTGGGAACTGGAGAGCAAGATGAGAGAACAACACCTAGAGTTATTTATCGACGCATAGTTTCGAGGACGAAACTAATTTTAGGGGGGTAGTAATGTAAGACCCGTAATTTTAAATTATACTTTATGTATTTTAATGGATTTTGGTATTGAACTCAGGGGCTTTTTAGCCAAGTTATTAATATTTTGGAGTTTATATGACCAAAAAGATATTTTGAGGCCTGATTAGAATTACTCGTCGATAAATAAATTAAATTTACTGCGGTGAATCTTTTGCGAAGAGTTTAATGCATTTTGGGTGAAAGGATAATTTAATAAATATCTAAAGGTTTTGAGATATTTGTTAATTATAATTAATATATATATATATATATAAATATGTATATATATAGAAAAGGAAGGGAAGGAATTGAAAAGAAAGCAAATAGAAAGGAAAGAAAAAGGAAGAAAGGAAAAGAGAAGGAGAGAAAACAGAAAATTTCAATCTTCTCCCTCCTTTGCCTCGCGTGAACACCCAATTCTTCTCCTTCCTCCATCTTCATCCATTTTTGTTCTTCCTTGCTTCCTTGAGTTCGAAATTGATAGTGGGTGATAGGACAAGGATTTCTCAACTTCACTCTTCCTCTTTGATCCGAAAACGAAGGAAAACGGTTTAGGGATTTCAAAACCGTCAAACACAAATCTCGCCGTTTCTTCTGGATCCAAGCTTTGTTTCGCAAAGGGATAGAAGGGAAAGTTGCTCACCACTACACTACGGTGCTAGTGAGCTAACTTTGGAAGCGTCGTCGCGAGCAAAGTTTTTACCGGAATTGATCGTGGTGTCGTAAATCGACGTTAAAGCTAACGTTAAGGTAAGGGCTCCTTCCAAACTTTTAGTTTGCATTTAGGGCCTAATATGTGGTTGTGTGGAGAAGAATTTTGTTAGGGTTGGAGTATTGATTTGGGGAAAATGTATCTAAGGCTATTTGGGTAAAATCTTAGAGTTACATTTTGGTTACCTTGATAAATGAATCGTGGGAAATGAGTTTAAAACTCAATTATGTATGATTTTGAGTAAATGAAACTTGTGAGTTTGAGTGGTGGATTGTGTTGATTTGTGTTCGTTGTTTTGACGTGTCCTTAATTGATACTGATGGAATTTGATATGTGTATGGTTGGATTTTGTGGAAAAATGAATTGATGTGTTTTGATGTGGATTGATAATATGTTTGAGTTGTTTTGCGTGGAATTTGAAAACCATTAAGTTAAATGAGTATTAAGAATGGGGAATCTCTTAATATCTCCGTTTACTAATGTTTTGGAAAATCGTTTAAGTCAAATGAGAATTAAGAATGGGGAATCTCTTAATTTCTTGTTTACTTAATGTTCGTTTTGGAAATTGTTTAATTTAACTGGGCGTTAAGAATGGGGAATCTCTTAATGCCTTGGTTACTTAATGTTTGTTTGAAAATCGTTTAAGTTAATTGGGCGTTAAGAATGGGGAATCTCTTAATGTCTTGGTTGCTTAACGTTTGTTTTTGAAAAATCGTTTCAGTTAAATGAGTATTAAGAATGGGGAATCTCTTAATGACTTGTTTACTGAATGTCTTGTTGTGGAAATCGTTTAAGTCAAAAGTATATTAAGAATGGGGAATCTCTTAATATGTCTGTTTGCTTATGGTTGTCGTGAAAATCGTTAAGTAAAATGAGTATTAAGAATGGGGAATCTCTTGATATATGCGTTTACTTAATGTCGTCGTGAAAATGATTTTGTGGAGAAATGAATTGTCGTGTTTTGGCGTGAATAGTGTAATAAATTTGTGAATATGTTTGAGTCTATATTGTGTGGAATTTGAAAACCATTTAGTTAAACGAGTATTAAGAATGGGGAATCTCTTAATGTCTTGTTTACTTAATGTGTGTTCGTTTGTAAAAATCTCTTAATGTTAAATGGGGAATCTCTTAAGTTAAATGGGGAATCTCTTAATGGGGAATCTCTTAAGTTAAATGAGAATTAAGAATGGGGAATCTCTTAATGTCTCGTTTACTTAATATTTGTTTTGAAAATCGTTTAAGTTAACTGGGCTTTAAGAATGGGGAATCTCTTAATGTCTTGGTTACTTAATGTTGTTTTGAAAATTGTTAAGTTAATTGGGCGTTAAGAATGGGGAATCTCTTAATGTCTTGGTTACTTATTGTTTGTTGTGGTAAATCGTGCTGACCCGTGATAGGTGGCACCTCGGTAAACTGTACTGACCCGTGATAGGTGGTACGTTTACGATTTACGTTTCGTAAGTTGTGTTGACCCGTGATAGGTGGCACCTCGGTAAACAGTGCTGACCCGTGATAGGTGGTACGTTTACGACTTACGTTTCTTGGTGAGTTGTGTTTGTCCGTGAGAGACTGCACAGGTGTTTGTCTGTGAGAGACTACACCCTGGTGAATTGTGTTTGTCCGTGAGAGACTGCATAGGTGTTTGTCCGTGAGAGACTGCACAGGTGTTTGTCCGTGAGAGACTACACCCTGGTGAATTGTGTTTGTCCGTGAGAGACTGCACAGGTGTTTGTCCGTGAGAGACTACACCCTGGTGAATGGTGTTTGTCCGTGAGAGACTGCACATGTGTTTGTCCGTGAGAGACTGCACAGGTGTTTGTCCGTGAGAGACTACACCCTGTTAAATTGTGAATTGTTGGTTCTTCTTGTCCGTGTGGGTATTGTGTTATAAGTGTTAAGTGTTATGTTTTGGAATTTGGTGATAACATGTATGATTTCAATACTATTTCGAAACTCATGATGTTGTAGTATTGTGTTATGAGTGTTAAGTGTTATGCTTTGGAATTTGGTGATAACATGTATGATTTCAATACTATTTCGAAACTCATGATGTTGTAGTATTGTACTATGAGTGTTAAGTGTTATGCTTTGGAATTTGGTGATAACATGTTTGATTGCAATACCATTTCGAAACTCATGAGGTCATAGTAATTGTGTTATAAGTGTTAAGTGTTAGGTTTTGGAATTTGGTGATAGCATGTTTGGTTGCAATACTATTTCGAAACTCATGTTGTTGTAGCGATTGCGTTATCAGTGCTAAGTGTCAAGATGTGGATTTGTGTATGAATGTGATCGAGTTAGTTTATGTATTTTTGGAAGAATATGCAGGGAAATCGATTTCACAATCGATTGGCATTAACAGCAATGCTGTCAGTTGATTGCCCAATCGATTGCCCAGTTGATTGCCTAATCGATTGGCAGTAAGTCAGTGGCTCAGCAATGCTGTCAGTTGATTGCCCAATCGATTGCCCAGTTGATTGCCCAATCGATTGGTAGTAAGTCAGTGGCTCAGCAATGCTGTCATTCGATTGCCCAATCGATTGCCTAGTTGATTTCCCAATCGATTGATTTAAGCCCAGAGTTCAGATTTTTCAAAACAACCTTCAAGCAATCGGTTGGCTTAGTGGAAATTCTCATTTTGAGTTAGATAATCGATTGCTCAGTTGATGTGTCAATGTTTTGATCAGTTATGTATTACTTAATGGATTGAGAACTTTATTTTGATTTCATTTACATTTGGCAAGCATTGTATGAACTTTTAGCATATGGAAAATCCTTTTAAGGTGCATGCTAAGTTGAAAAGGTATTTTGTGCATTTAAAAACATAAATGTTATGTGTTAACTGTTAATTTCGGTTGGTGACCCTTTACAACTATTGTGGAAATCTGGGCTTTGCCCTTAGATGAGAGTCAAGATGATCCCACCGGTTCGTACCCTCCGGACGGGAATGTGGATGGGAGTGCTTGATTGGAGCAACGTTAGGAGAAACTCACGGGGCGCGTGGAGATTACTTAAGGCGTATAGTTTTTTGTTATGTATAGAATGATCAGACTAGGTTGTCACTCAGGACACATACGTCTTTCTTTTGGGCTACCTTTATGTTAAGTTGAAAGGATGTACCTGTACTATTGTTGACATCAGGTCATGCTTTGGATTTTATATTTTGAAAAACTTTTCCGCTGCTTGTAAATTTTAATGACTTAATTATTTATCCAAAGTTTTTACCTTATTTATTTCTCTGTTGTATTTTAATTTCTTTTAAAAAAAAAAAAAATACACCCTCGCTTTGAAAAACGGGGTGTTACACATAGGGTTATTCTAGTCCAATTACGGTTTTCAACCAATCAAGTGTATCCAATATGTGTATTTGTGTCATTAGATTAACATTGAGGTCATTTTCGTCCTAGCAAGACTTATTCTTGTCTAATTTCAGTTTTTAACAAATCTTGTGCTTCCAATAAGTTCTATTGTGCTTTGGTTAACAGTTAGCTCATTTTCGTCCTCCAAAGACTTATCGTAGTCCAATTAGGGTTTTTAAGCAATCTCTTGCATCCAATAATATTATTTTTGTCATTAGATTAACATTTAGGTTATTTTCTTCCCACTAGACTTATTCTTCGGCAATTAGGATTTTTACCCAATCTTGTACTTCCAATTGGTGTGTTTGTCTCATTGGATTAACATTTAGGTCATTTTCGTCCTCCCTAGGATTATTCTTTTCTAATTAGGGTTTTTAACCAATCTTGTGCATCCAAATAAGTTCATTTATGTCATTAGATGACTAGTTCGGTCATTTTCGTCCTCCCTAGGTTTATTCTAGTCCAATTAGGGTTTTTAACCAATCTTGTGCATCCAATAGATGTGTTTGAGTCATTGGATGAACATTTAGAACATTTTTCTCATTTTCGTCCTTGCGAGACTTATTCTGGTCCAATTAGGGTTTTAATCAATCTTGTGCATTCAATTGGTGTGTTTGTGTCATTGGATTTACATTTCGGTCATTTTCGTTCTTCCTAGACTTATTCTTCGCCAACTAGGGTTTTTAACCCTTCTTGTGCATCCAATAGGTATGTTTATGTCATTGGATGAACATTTAGGTCATTTTCGTCTTCCCTAGTCTTATGCTTGTCTAATTAGAGTTTTTAACCATTCTTGTACATCCATTAGGTGTGTTTGTTTCATTGGATGATCATTTAGGTTATTTGTGTCATTGGATTAACATTTAGGTCATCTAGACATATTCTTGGGAAATTAGGGTGTTTAAATAATCTTGTGCATCTAATATGTGTGTTTGTGTCATTGATGGAACATTTAGGTCATTTTCGTCCTCTCTAATCTTATTCTTGTCGAGTTAGGGTTTTTAAGCAATCTTTTGAAGCCAATAAGTTCATTTTGGTCATTGGATGACTAGTTAGGTCATTTTCGTCCTCCCTAGGATTATTCTAGTCCAATTAGGCTTTTTAGCCAATCTTGTGCATCCAATAGGTATGTTTGTGTCATTGGATTAACATTTAGGTCATTTTCATTCTCCCTTGGCTTATTCTCGTCCAATTAGGGTTTTTAACCAATCTTGTGCGTCCAATAAGTGTGTTTGTGCCATTTTATGAGCATTTAGGTCATTTTCGTCCTTCCTAGGGTTATTCAAGTCTAATTACGGGTTTAACCCAATCATGTGCATCCAATAAGTTCATTTGTGTCATTGGATTAACATTTAGGTCATTTTCGTCTTCCTAAGGATTATTCATGTTCATTTAGGATTTTTAACTGATCTTGTGCATCTAATAGGTGTGTTTGTGTTATTTGATAAACATTGTGGATTTAAATTTAAGGCTTATTCTTGTCCTATTAGGGTTTTTAACCATTCTTTTGCATCCAATAGGTGTGTTTGTGTCATTGGATGAACATATAGGTCATTTTCGTCCTCCCTAGTTTTATTGTTGTCCAATTAGGGTTTTTAAGCAATCTTGTGCATCCGATAAATTCATTTGTATCTTTCTATTTACATTTAGTTCATTTTTGTTCTCCCTAGGGTTATTCTTGTCCAATTAGGGTTTTTAACCAATCTTATGAATCCAATAGGTGTGTTTGTTTCCTTGGATGAACATTTAAGTCATTTATGTCCTTTCTAAGCTTATTCTCGACCTATTAGGGTTTTTAACCAATCTTGTGCATCCAATACCTGTGGTTGGGTCAGTGGATGAGCAATTAGGTCATTTTCGTCCTCCGTTTGCTTTTCCTTCTCCAATTAGGGTTTTTAACCAATCTTGTCCATCCAATAAGTTCATTCGTGTCATTGGGATAACATTTAGGTCATTTTCGTCTTGGCTAGACTTATTCTTTGGCAATAAGGGTTTTTAACCAATCATGTGCGTCCAGTAGGTGTGTTTGTGTTATTGGATAAGCATTTAGGTCAATTTCGTCCTCCCTAGGCTTATTCCTCTCCAATGAGGGTTTTTAACCAGTCTTGTGCATCCAATAAGTTCATTGGTGTCATTGGGTTAACATTTAGGTCATCTTCATCCTGCGTAGACTTATTATTCGCCAACTTGGGTTTTTAAGCATTCTTGTGCATCAAATATGTATGTTTGTGTCATTGGATGAACATTTAGCTCATTTTCGTCTTCCCTAATCTTATTCTTGTCCAATTAGGGTTTTTAACCATTGTTGTACATCCATTAGGTGTGTTTGTTTCATTGGATGATCATTTAGATCATTTATATCCTCCCTAGGCTTAATCTTGTCCAATTAAGGTTTTTAGGCAATCTTGTGCATCAAATAATTTCAAGCGTGTAATTGGATTCACATTTAGGTCATTTTATTCCTCCCTAGACATATTCATGGGCAATTAGGATGTTTAAATAATCTTGTGCATCTAATATGTGTGTTTGTGTCACTGATGGAACATTTAGGTCATTTTCGTCCTCTCTAGTCTTATTCTTGTCCAATTAAGGTTTTTAGCCAATTTTGTGCATCAAATAAGTTCATTTGTGTCATTGGATTCACATTTAGGTCATTTTATTCCTCCCTAGACTTATGCTTGGGCAATTAGGGTTTAAATAATCTTGTGCATCTAATAGGTGTGTTTGTGTCATTGATTGTTCATTTAGGTCATTTTCGTCCTCTCTAGTCTTATTCTTGTCGAGTTAGGGTTTTTAAGCAATCATTTGAAGCCAATAACTTAATTTGTGTCATTGGATTACTAGTTAGGTCATTATCATCCTCCCTAGGATTATTCTAGTCCAATTAGGGTTTTTAACCAATCTTGTGCTTCCAATAGGTATATTTGTGTCATTGGATTAACATTTAGGTCATTTTCATTCTCCCTTGGCTTATTCTAGTCCAGTTAGGGTTTTTAACCAATCTTGTGCTTCCAATAAGTGTGTTTGTGCCATTTTATGATCCTTTGGGTCATTTTCGTCCTTCCTAGGTTTATTCTAGTCTAATTACGGGTTATTCTTGTCTTATTAGGATTTTTATGCAATCTTGTGCATCCAATAAGTTCATTTGTCTCATTGGTTCAACATTTTGGACATTTTCGTCCTCCCTAGGCTTATTCTTGTCCAATTAAGTTTTTAACCAATGGATGAACATTTAGAACATTTTTATCCTCCTTAATCTTATTATTGTCCATTTAAGTTTTTTGAGCAATCTTGAGCATCCACTAAGATCATTTGTGTCATTGGATTAACATTTAGGTCATTATCTTCCTCCCAACACTTATTCTTGTCCAATTAGGGTTTTTAACCTATCTTGTACATCTAATTGGTTTGTTTGTGTCGTTGGATGAAAGTTTAGAACATTTTTGTCCTCCTTATTCTTATTCTTGTTCAATTGTGGTTTTGAAGCAATCTTGTGCATCCAGGAACTCCATTATTGTCATTGGATAAACATTTAAGTCACTTTCGTCCTCTATAGACTTATTCTTGTCCATGTTTGGTTTTAATCAATCTTGTGCATCCAATTGGTGTGTTTGTATCATTGGATTAAAATTTAGGTCATTTTAGTTCTCCGTAGACTTATTCTCATCCAATTAGCGTTTTTAACCAATCTTGTGCATCTACTACGTGTGTTTGTGTCATTGGATAAGAATTTAGGTCATTTTCATCCTCCCTATGCTTCTTCTAGTTCAATTTGGGTTTTTAAGCAGTCTTGTGCATCCAATAAGTTCATTTGTTTCATTGGATTAACATTTAGGTCATTTTCGTCCTCCCTAGACTTATTCTTGGGAAATTAGGGTTTTTAATCAATCCTATGCATCCAATAGGTGTGTTTGTTTCATTCCATTAACATTTAGGTCATTTTCGCCCTCCCTAGCCTTATTCTTATCCAATTAGGGTTTTAAACCAATTATGTGGATTCAATAGGTGTGTTTGTGTCGTTAGATTATCATTTACGTCATTTTCGTCCTCCCTAGCCTTATTCTTGTCCAATTAGGGTGTTTAACCAATCTCGTGAATCTAATTGGTGTATTTGTATCATCTGATGAACATCTAGGTCATTTTCGTCCTCCCTTGGCTTCTTCTTGTCCAATTTGGGATTTAAACTAATCTTGTGCATCCAATAGGTTGGTTGGTGTCATTGGATCAATATTTTGGTCATTTTCGATCTCCCTAGTCTTATTCTTGTCCAATTAGGGTTTTAAGCAATCTTGTGCCTCCAATAAGTTCATTTGTGTCGTTGGATTAACATTAGGTAATTTTCGTCCTCCCTAAACTATTTCTCGGGCAATTAGAGTTTTTAATCAATCCTATGCATGCAATAGGTGTGTTTGTGTCGTTGGATTAACATTTATGTCATTTTCATCTTCCCTAGGCTTATTCTGGTCCAATTACGACTTTTAACCAATCTAGTGTATCCAATAAGTTCATTTTTGTCATTGGATTAACATTTAGGTCATTTCATCCTCCATAGGTGTGTTTGTGTATTTGGATAAATATTTAGGTCATTTCAGTCCTCCTTAGGCTTATTCTTTTCCTATTAGGGTTTTTACCAATCTTATGAATCCAAGAGGTGTGTTTGTATCATTGGATCAACATTTAGGTAATTTTTGTCATCCCTAGTCTTATTCTTGTCTTATTAGGGTTTTTAAGCAATCTTGGGCCTCCAATAAGTTTCTTTGTGTCGTTGGATAAACATTTTGGTCATTCTTTTCCTCCCAAGGCTTATTCTTGTCCAATTAGGGTTTTTAACGGATCTTGTGCATCTAATAGGTGTGTTTGTGTCATTGGATTAACAATTAGGTCATTGTTGTCCTCCCTAGACTTATTCTTTGGCAATTAGGGTTTTTATCCAATCTAGTGCATCCAATTGGTGTGTTTGAGTCATTGGATGAAAATTTAGGTCATTTTCGACGTCCATAGTCTTATTCTTGTCTTATTAGGATTTTTAAGCAATCTTGTGCATCCAACAAGTTCATTTGTATCATTGGATTAACATTTATGTCATTTTCATCCTCAATTGGCTTGTTGTTGTCCAATTAGGGTTTTTAACCAATCTTGTATCATTGGATTAACATTTATGTCATTGCATGAACAATTAGAACATTTTTGTAAGGGTTTTTAAGCAATGTTGAGCATCCAATAAGTCCATTTGTTTCATTAGATTAACCAATCTTATTTTGGTCCAATTAGGGTTTTGACCAATCTTGTGCATCCAATTGGTGTGTTTGTGTCATTGGATGAGCATTTAGGTCATTTTTGTCCTCCCTGGGCTTATTCTTGTCCAATTAAGGATTTTAGCCAATCTTCTGCATCAAATAAGTTCATTTATGTCATTAGATGACTAGTTCGGTCATTTTCGTCCTCCCTAGGTTTATTCTAGTCCAATTAGGGTTTTTAACCAATCTTGTCCATCCAATAGGTGTGTTTGTGTCATTGGATTAACATTTAGGTCATTTTCGTTCCCCCTTGGCTTGTTCACATCCAATTAGGGTTTTTAAGCAATCTTGTGGGTCGAATAAGTGTGTTTGTGCCATTTTATGAACATTTAGGTCACTTTCGTCCTCCTTAGGGTTATTGTATTCCAATTACGTTTTTTAACCAATCATGTGATCCAATAAGTTTATTTGTGTCATTAGATTAACATTTAGGTCATTTTTGTCCTCCTAGGACTTATTCTTGTCCAATTAGGATTTTTAACTGATCTTGTGCATCCAATAGGTGTGTTTGTGTCAATAAGTTCATATGTGTCATTAGATTAACATTTAGGTCATTATCGTCTGCCCTAATCATATTCTTGTCCCATTAGGGTTTTTAAGCAATCTTGTGCATCCGATAAATTCATTTGTATGATTGGACTTACATTTAGGTCATTTTCGTTCACCTAGGCATATTCTTTTCCAATCAGTGTTTTCCAATACGTGTGTTTGTGTCATTGGATGAGAATTTATGTCATTGTCATCCTCCCATGGCTTATTCTTCTCCAATTAGGGTTTTTTACCAGTCTTGGGCATCCAATAAGTTCATTTTGTTCATTGGGTTAACATTTAGGTCATATTCGTCCTGCCTAGACTTATTCTTTGGCAATTAGGGTTTTTAACCAATCTTGTGCAACCAAGAGATGTGTTTGTGTTTTTGGATGAGCATTTAGGTCATTTTCGTCCTCCGTAGGCTTATTCTTGTCCAATAATGGTCTTTAACCAATCTTGTGCATCCAATAAGTTCATTTGTGTCATTGGGTTAACATTTAGGTCATTTTTGTCCTGCGTAAACTAATTCTTTGGCAATTAGAGTTTTTAACCATTCTTGTGCATCCAATAGGTGTGTTTGTGTCATTGGATGAGCCTTTAGGTCATTTTCGTCCTCCCTGGGCTTATTCTCAATCAATTAGGGGTTTCAACCAATCTTGTGCATCCAATTGGTGTGTTTGTGTTATTGGATGAGCATTTAGGTCATTTTTGTCCTCCCTATTCTTCTTCTTGTCCAATAAGGGTTTTTAATCAATCTTGTGCATCCAATAAGTTTATTTATATCAAGGGGTTAATATTTAGGGCATTTTCGTCCTCCCAAGACTTATTCTTCGCAATTAGGGTTTTTAACCATTCTTATGCATCCAATAGGTTTGTTTGTCGCATTGGATAAGCATTTAGGTCATTTTCGTCCTCCCTAGGCTTATTCTCGACCAATTAGGGTTTTTATCCAATCTTGTGCGTCCAATAGGCGTGTTTGTGTTATTGGATTAGCATTTAGGTCATTTTCGTCCTCCCTAGGTTTATTCTTGTCCAATAAGGATTTTTAACCAATCTTGTGCATCCAATAAGTTCATTTGTGTCATTGGGTTAACATTAAGGTCATTTTTGTCCCGCGTAGACTAATTCTTTCGCAATTAGGGTTCTTAACCATTTTTGTGCATCCAATAAGTGTGTTTGTGTCATTGGATATGCATTTAGGTCATTTTCGTCCTCCCTGGTCTTGTTCTCGACCAATTAGGGGTTTTAACCAATCTTGTGCATCCAATTGGTGTGTTTGTGTTATTAGATGGGCATTTAGGTCATTTTTGTCCTCCCTGTGCTTATTCTTGTCCAATAAGGGTTTTGAATCTTTCTTGTGCATCCAATAAGTTTATTTATATCATGGGATTAATATTTAGGGCATTTTCGTCCTCCCTAGGCTTATTCTTTGCAATTAGGGTTTTTAACCATTCTTGTGTATCCAATAGGTGTGTTTGTGTCATTGGATGAACATATAGGTCATTTTCGTCCTCCCAAGTGTTATTCTTGTCCAATTAGGGTTTTTAAGCAATCTTGTGCATATGATAAATTCATTTATCTTTGGATTTACATTTAAGTCATTTTCGTTCTCCCTAGGCTTATTCTTTTCTAATTAGGGTTTTTAACCTATCTTGTGCATCCAATATGTGTGTTTGTGTCATTGGATGAGCATTTAGGTCATTTTCGTCCATCCTAGGCTTATTCTTCTCCAATTTGGGTTTTTACCCAATCCTGTGCATCCAATAAGTTCATTTGTGTCATTGTGTTTAACGGCCAACACAGATTCAGATTCTGATAGTGAAGTAAGTACTACCTCTATTCCATCTTATGAAGAATTGTGTGATGCTTTTAATGAACTACATGATGAGCATGTTAAGGTAGTCAAACAGTTAATTAGCACTAAGAAGTTATTAGAAAAACAGTGCATGATTTTTGAAGAGATTAAACAAGAACATGAGTCTCTTAAAGACATAAATGAAACTCTTAAAAAGGCAGCTTATGCACTGCAATGTGATTTAGAAAAGTTTAATAGTGGTAAAAACAACTTAAATATGCTTCTTGGAAACAAAAGGAATTTTAATGAAAACTCTGGAATTGGTTATAGACCAAATGGGAATGTTATACAGAATCACAATAATAAATGTGGAATTGGCTATAGACAAAACATGAATGCTAAAAAGAATCAGAAATTTGTTAGATCAAAGCATATGCATGATATCTTCACTAAACCAAATCACAATTCATCCTCTGTTGTTTCATGTCACTTTTGCTGTAAAAAGGGACATATTACTTTTAATTGTAAACTGAAAAAACTTGCTAACAAGGAATGGAAACTGATTTGGAAAGTAAAAAAACCAATGTTTGAAACCACTACAACATTTTTGCCCTACTGCAACGCATAAAAACCGTTGCTTAACGTAAAAAAACCGTTGCCGTAATCTACGATAACGGTTTTCTGACCATGGGAAACCAAGGTGTTGCCTTAGCCTAACGCAACGGTTTTTTGTGAAACAACAACACTTTTTAAAAACCGTACTGGTAGCTACCTCTACCAGAACGGTTTTTCAAATTGACAACAACAACGGTTTTATGATGTTGCCAAATTAAAATCGTTCTTGTAGGTTCCTTTTTCAATTAAGTTACGGCAATGCTTTAAAACGGTTGCAAAAAGTAAATTTAAAAAAAAATAATAATAATTTCATAAATTATTGTATTTTAGAAAAATAATTTTAGTAAAATATTATTATTGAAATTCTATAATAAATTTAAAAATATAACAATTGTTAATACTAAATTATTATATAGTACTGTAATAAATTCATAATATAACAATTGCAATAGTATAAATTCATAAAGTTCATTGTCATATATATGAACGTTGTAACTCTTGATCATTCATCCAATGTATTTGCAATGATTCAATTTCTCTAATTTATATTCTAGAGATAAGGAGACAATCAAAATAACAAAAATAAAATTCCTTATCTATAAAAACAAATACACAAAGAAAACTTAAGTATCAACATCTATTTCTTCATCTTGTACTTCCAAATGTTGAAATTCATCATTGGTATCACCATCATTCATCTACAAAATAAAAATAATATATTCAATAAATAAAATCATGACTAAATGAAAAAATGTTAAAGTCTATAATAGTAATATAGTTCTAACAATACTATATATATAATAGGGTTCACCAACAGAACTGAACTTAACCTGTTCAGTTTGGTTCTTGAACTATCCATCAGAGTAAGATTTTTTGGTACGATTAAACAAGCAGTTCAATTCAGTTTTTGGTATTTTATAACAATCCTACATAAAAGAATGAAAAGATGAGAAATAACATACCACATTATTCATGTATGAAAGAGCAGCCTCCATTTCTGATTTACTGGCATAGCTAACAAAGCCATAACCACGAGATTTTTCGGTTTCACCATCATATAACACCCTAGCTCCAACAACAGTTCCATATTCTTGAAAGGCTTGTGTTAGACTCTCAAAAGTTATTGTCCATGACAAGTTCCCAGCAAAAAGCTTGTATTCAGTTTCAGGATACAATGGTTCTTTTGGTTTTGGTTTGTCGGAGAAGTTCACACGCAAGGTTCGCCCCAAGAACTCCTGAGAAATTGTTCATTTTCAAATTGTTATAACAGTAAACATGGTTCAAAAGAAAATAGATACAAAAAACGTAAACAAATAACACACGAGATTTGATCACAGATTTCAATCAATTGTGTCGATGTCTTTGACTGCATACCAGCTACAATACCTTTTCATTATGATTGACGCTTAAGATTTACAACGTATAATTTGTGTTTAAACACTACGGTCCAATTTTCCAGATTACACCTCTAGACCATAGCGCAAGGTGCTTCACCCACCTCAAGAGGAGCGACATGCTCACTTAACAGTATGAGCTATTCCCAGGCAAATGTTTAGCATGCAAAAAGATATAAGCATTACAAATCAATTGAGCATAGAAAATGCAAGAAATAGAAGAGAGGCATTGATTCTTACTTTTCCATCAAGATTTTCTATTACTGCTTTGCAATCTTCAATACAACTCATTGTCACAAATGCAAAGCCTCTTCTTTTTCTAGTGTCCCTGTCATAAAGAACCTAAAGATACATATATATAAATAATTAGCATTATTTTCAATCAGAGAATGTAACATAACCGTGGAATAAACCATATCATACAATACAATTTGGATTCCAAACAATTGCATGATTGCGGAATGCATGCATACTGAAAAATAATGACAGAAACTTATGTTTTTTCCTTTTTTTTCCTTTTTTCTTTCTTTTTTGCCATATGATCTAAACTACACTACAAAATCTCTCAATAAATTGTAAACTGAGTTGCATTAATGCATGTCTCACTTTTGATAAGTTACTTAATCAATTGAAAATTGTAAAAACTTATAAGCATATCATAAGCTAATGAGTGTTTTGAAACACTTACACATGTGTTAATATTATGGATAAATCTAAATAAGTTTTAAATAAACTCTTCTAAATGCCACAGTTGAGCTTAATTGCAATTAACAGAACCGAAAAGCCTTACAATTAATCTCTCCCTGAGCTAGTTCCTATCCTATTAATTAATTTAGAGTGAATGTGTATGACTCTTGATATTGCGGCAAAATGTGGTTAAATGGGGACGATTCAGCCAAAATTGCAGTTGTGATTCCGCTGGAGAGACCTCTAAAATCATTATATCACAATTCACAACAGCAATTGTAGGCGTCAAATTAGAATTATCTATACAAACAGTTATCACCAAAAAGCCTCACAAATTATAACAATTTAACCACTCCATGTAGAAACAAATAGGCTGCAGCCAGAAGTCTATAAATCATCATCATCATCATATATATATATATATATATATATATATATATATATATATAGAACTGCCAAGCAACATGACTCTCTTTGTTTTTTGGATCCAAAACCCATACGACCAATAGAATAACTAAAATCAACAAAATTTACAAATTCACTCCTATCCTAACAAGGGCAGATGATGGCCGTATGCATCTAGCCCAACTTTCAGTTAAAATCTATTTTTAGTCCCTATAAAATCGTGACATTTTAAGTTTTGTATCTAAGAATTTTTTTTCACTTTTAGGTCCCTATTTTAGGGTTCTACTGAATTTGAGAAATCTGCAAAAATAAAATAGAATTCCAGTGAAATAAGCGAAAAATTAATCAACCATTTCGTAGCAAAATTAAACCTAATAGCAGAGAAAAATAGGGTTTCAAGAGAGGGAAAATGAGAAAATACAAAATACATACCTTGAACGAAGTTCGTTTACGCGACACAGAATCCACAGACCAAAAACACGGTCGAAATGAATGGCTTACGCGACACAGAATCCTCAGACCTTGAACGAAACCTTGAACGCTGTTGAACGATGTTGAGTTGCGCGATAAATGGTTTACGCGAGACAAAATCCATTACGCGACGGAGATGGGTTACGCAAATGAGAGAAGCTGTTGAAAGTGAATAGGCTAGGTTGTTAGGTTGTTGAAATTCTGAGATAGGTTTCAAGAAAGGGAAAGTGACAAGGCTTTTTTGTTGAAAATCTGAGATAGGGTTTCAAGAGAAGAAAAATGAGAATGGTTGAAAATCTGAGATAGGATTTCAAGAGAGGGAAAATGAGAAGGATTTGTTTTAGGAAATATATTTGGCGCTATAAAAAATTAACTCGAAAAAAGTGTTATTTTGTTTCATGAGTACCTACAAGAACACTTTTTTTAAAAACTAAAGAACAACGGTGAATAAATGGTTCATAAAGATATCAATAAACAACGAGAACTATTTTTTAGTGTTGTTGTAAAAATTATAAAATTTCATGTTCTACTGCAACGAAATTGTAAAACTGTTGCCTATTTACCTCTACGAGAATGGTTTTTTTACCATAAAAAATTAGGCGTTGTTGTAGGACCAAAATGTTGTAGTGAACTAACCCTCCAGGGCCCAATCTGAATTGGGTACCTAAAACCAAAATTTAAATTCCATTTTGCAGATATGCTGGACATCCAAGACTCACTCGTGCTACCTAGACAGTGGATGTTCCAAGCATATGACTGAAGACAAGTCAAAGTTCTTGTCTCTAATCTTAAAAGATGGAAGATATGTTAAATATGGTGACAACAACAAAGGTAAAATATGTGGTGTTGGAGAAAAGGAAATAATGCACCAGGAATTTTATACTAGTTCGGCTATTAGTTTGATAACCTACATCCAGTCTTGAAATCTACAACAGATTTCAGCCTTTCACTAGACTTGATTTGAGTACTTTTTACAGACTTTCCAGCATCACAGCCTATCCATCCAACTCAAACCCAATTCTACCACAATACCAACCTATCCCTAAGAGCTACTCGCCAAGCTTCTCAAGAGATCAAGTTGAGGTTTCTTTTTGATGAACACAAGCACCAAAACAGATAACCACCAGTTTATACTACTAGATTTCCAGACCTTCAATTACAGAAATTGTTCTTTCAAAGAAAAGTGACTCAATCACGATGTAAAATCTCACACAAGATATTTTTTGCCAATGAGTGTTTGAGAGATATAAGTATTTTTCTCTTAAGATGTATTTTTCAGCTTTCTATGATTATGAAAAATCTGATGATTCATTTGTTAGTTATCAAAAATTGTGATTGAGTTCGTTTATATAGTTTTAGAAAAACATCAATTAAATCGATTTTAATAAAGTGTAATACAAGCTTAATCGATTTCCCAATCGATTATCGCGTATCTTGTTTTTCTTGAATCTTGAAACTATATGAACTAATCGATTTGCTAATCGATTCTTTTAATGCATATATCAGAAACTGATACTCAGTTCATAATAGAATCGATTGAATAATCGATTATAAGTGTTTTGTTCAAACAACGAGATCAAAACAATCGATTACTCAATCGACTCACATAATCGATTTGGCAATGAGCTAAATTCTCCCTGTAACTCAAACATTTATTCCAATCGATTTATCAATCGATTTGGCTGGTCACAGTGACTCAAATGTTTTACTCCAATCGATTTCGCTGGTCACAGTGACTCAAATGTTTTACTCTAACTGTTTTGCCAATCGATTTGGCTTGTTACAGTGACTTAGCTATTTAGTAAAAATTGATGTGCCAATCGATTATGTAATATGTTTTCGATAAATGATTAACCAGTTCATTCATTCAATCGATTAATTAATCGATTGGTGCAAAACTTGGGACTTAACAAACTTATTTCAATTGATTGTCCAATTGATTATGTTGATCATAGAACACATGTTTGATGAAAAAGTATTTTCATAATCGATTTGCCAATCGATTAACTCAGTAAGAGCTTGGTTCAGTGAATCACAAAATTGATTACTCAATTGATGTGCAAATCGATTGTCCAATTGATTTGTTTAATCACAGAACACAAGTTTTAATAAAACCCTTTTAGTAATCGATTTCCCAATCGATTATCTTAATGAAACCTTTATTCTGTGAGTCAGACAATCGATTGCTCAATTGATTTACCAGTTGATTTAGTACATGATTGATTAAAACTTATTTTATGATTTCATTGGCAGATATCATGTGAGAAATCATTATGATTAAGTCTACCTAATGAACACTATTAACACTAGACACATTTATACATCATTATTCAAGCCTTGTAGTATATCATCCATTTGTGCTTGATTGCTTGACTTCCAAGTTTTGTCCAAGTGTGTAGTGTGTGATTGTGTTCCTGAAATGTTTCTCAATTCAAACCATTAGATCAATCAAATAATGCATGTTCATTGAATGTTTGGAATTTATATCAAAATCAGGATCAAGGAGCCCTATGTCTTACAATTGGTGCGGTGAGCGTGGATATTTCAATGAACATTTCAGAAAAACAATCACACACTACACACTTGATTGGTGTGTTGTTAACCAATTAGTGTTGTTAACCATTCTTGTGCATCTAGTAGGTGTGTTTGTGTCACTAGATAAGCATTTAGGTCATTTTCGTCCTCCCTAGGCTTATTCTTGTCCAATTAGGGGTTTTTACCAATGTTTTGCATCTAATAAGTACATTTGTGTCATTGGATTAAGATTTAGGTCATTTTCGTCCTCACTAGGCTTATTCTTGGAAAATTAGGGCTTTTAACCAATCTTGTGCATCAAATTGGTGTTGGTGTCAACGGATGAACATTTATGTCATTTTTGTCCTCCCTAGTATTATTCTTGTCTAATTACAGTTTTTAAGCAATCTTCTGTATCCAAAAAATCCACTTGTGTTATTTTCGTCCCTCTACGTTTATTCTTGTCCAATTAGAGTTTTTAACCAATCTTATGCGTCCAATAGATGTGTTTGTTTTATTGGATGAAAATTTAGAACATTTTCTTCCTCCCTAGTCTTATTCTTGTCCAATTAGGATTTTTAAGCAATCTCGTGCATCTAAAGAGTCCATTTGTGTCATTGGATTAACATTAAGGTCATTTTCGTCCTCCCTAGACTTATTCTTGTCCAATTAGTGTTTTAAACCAATCTTGTGCATCCAATAAACATTTTTGTGTCATTGGATGAACAATTAGGTAATTGTCGTCCTCTCTAGCCTTATTCTAGTTCAATTAGTGTTTTTAATCAATCTTGTGCGTCCAACACGAGTAATTATGTCATTGGATGAACATTTAGGTCATGTTCATCCTCCCAAAGCTTGTTCATGTCCAATTAGGGTTTTTACCCACTCTTCTGCATCCAATAAGTTCATTTGTGTCATTAGATTAACAGTTAGGTCATTTTTTTCCTCTCTAGTCTTTTTCTTGTCCAATTAGGGTTTTTATGCAATCTTGTGCATCCAATAAGTTTATTTGTGTCAATGGATTAACATTTTGGTCAATTTTGTCCTCCCTACGCTTATTCTTTTCCAATTAGGGCTTTTAACCAATCTTGTGCATCCAATTGGTGTGTTAGTTTCATTGGATGCACATTTAGGTCATTTTCATCCTCCATAGTCTTAATCTAGTCTAATTAGTGTTTTTAACCAATTTTGTGCTTTCAACAGGTGTTTTTTTTATAATTGGATGAACGTTTAAGTCATTTTCGTCCTCCCTAGTCTTATTATTGTCCAGTTAGAGTTTTTAAGCAATCTTGTGCATCCAATAAGTTCATTTGTGTAATTGGTTTAATATTTAGGTCATTTGAGTCCTCCCTAGACTTTTATTTGGGCAATTTTGATTTTTAACTAATATTGTGCTTCCAATAGGTGTTTCTGTGTCATTGGATGAACACTTAGGTCATTTTCGTGTTCCCTAGTCTTATTGTTGTCCAATTATGGATTTCAAGCTATCTTGTGTATCCCATAAGTGCATTTGTATCATTGGATTAACATCTAGGTCATTTTCGTCCTCCCTAGGCTTATTCTCGTCTAATTAGGGTTTTTAATCAATCTTATGCTTCTAATAAGTTCATTTGTGTCATTGCAATAACAATTAAGTCATTTTCGTCCTCCCTACGCTTATTTTGTTCTAATTAGGGTTTTTAACAAATCTTGTGCTTCCAATAGGAGAGTTTGCGTCATTGGATTAACATTTAAGTCATTTTCGTCCTCCCCGAACTTATTCTTGTCCAATTAGGGTTTTTAACCAATCTTTTGCATCCAATAGATGTGTTTGTGTTATTACATGAACATTTAGAACATTTTCTTCGTCGCTATTCTTATTCTTGTCCAATTAGGGTTTTTACTGAATCTTGTGCATCCAATAAGTCCATTTGTTTCATTGGATTAACACTTAGGTCATTTTTCGTCCTCCCTAGAATTATTCCTTTCCAATTAGTGTTTTTAACCAATTTTGTGTATCCAATAAGTGTGTTTGTGTCATTGGATGAACATTTAGGTAATTTTTGTCCTCCCTAGTCTTATTATTGTCCAATTAGTGTTTTTAATCAATCTTGTGGATCCAACATGTGTGTTTGTTTCATTGGATTAACATTTAGGTCATTTTCATCCTTCCTAGGCTTATTCTTGACCAATTCTAGTTTTTAACCTGTTATGTGCATCCAATAGGTATGTTTGTGTCATTGGATTAAAATTTAAGTCATTTTCGTCCTCCCTAGGCTTATTTAAGTCATTTGTGTCATTGGATTAACATTAAGGTCATTTACGTCCTCCCAAGACTTATTCTTGGGCAATTAGGGTTTTTAACCAATTAGGGTTTTTAAGCAATCTTGTGGAGCCAATAAGTTCGTTAGTGTTATTGGATGAAAATTTACGTCATTTCCGTGCTCCCTTGGATTATTGTTGTCCAATTATGGTTTTTAACTAATCTTGTGCATCCAATTGGTGTGTTTGTGTCATTGGATGAACATTTAGGTCATTTTCATCCTCCCTAGGCTAATTGTTATCGAATTAGAGTTTTTAACCAATATTGTGCATCCAATAGGTGTGTTTTTGTCATTGGATGATCATTTAGGTCATTTTCATCCTCCTTAGGCTAATTGTTATCCAATTAGGGTTTTTAACCAATATTGTACATCCAAGAGGTGTTTTCGTGTCATTGGATTAACATCTGGGTTATTTTCGTCCTCCCTAGGCTGGTCCAATTACGATTTTTAACCAATCTTGTGCATCCAATAAGCTGATTTGTGTCATTGGATTAACATTTAGGTCGTTTTCGTCCTCCTAGAGCTTATTCTTGTCCAATTAGGGTTTTTAATCGATCTTGTGCATCCAATATGCCAGAAATTATCTTTTATAGCGCCCTTTTTATAACGCTTATTAAATACAAGTGTTGTTGTAAAATATTTTAAAAATAACGGATATAACAACGATTTTTTGACAAGCGCTATGGAAAAAGCGCTCTTATAGGGTCATAGAGGGTCACATAGTGCTTGCACATAATGTTTGCAAGGCTTTTACAACGCTTGTACATAAGTGCTGTAAAAAATAGAGCTCCCACCAGATGTTACATAGCTTTTAAAGCGCTTTTGGGACAAGCGCTGTAAAATACTTTCACTTTCACATAATTAAAGGACCTATTATAGCGCTTATTACACAAGCACTGTAAAAACATTTACATTATATAAATAAAAACAAATTTAAAACAAATTTACGAACCCTCATCTCCTCTACTCTGGGAACCCTCCTCTCCTCTACGTATTATGCAACCATCTACTGCTCCTCCTTTATAAAAAATTGGATACGTTGTCTCAGATACTATATTTATTAATTTGTTGTTATGACTAAAACTAATAAATCGTTACATTATAAATCATATAAAATCTATTCTTTTTTGAAATCTGTTGATCTATTCTTTTTTGAAATCTGTTGATCTATTCTGTTTTGAAATCTGTTGATCTATTTTGTTTTCCAATATTAGATATGTGTACTATATATTGGTATAATGTTATCAGTAGCTTATTATTTGTGTAACTGCATTTATATAGGTCATATAATATGGACCGGTAATGGATATCTGCCAATCGATTGTCAAAAGAGTATGAAAATGGAGTGAAGGAGTTTGTTGAGTTTGCAGTGAAGAATGCAAAAGATCCAAATAGAGTCGTTTGTCCTTGTTTAAAATGTTGTTGTGGAAAACGCGTTAGAGAAGATGAATTGGAAGGACATTTAGTATGGTACGGAATTGATCAAAGTTATACATGTTGGATAAGACATGGTGAGAAAAAAAAAAGGAAACATTAATTTTGAGAATGGTTCGACAAATGCTTCATATGATTTCCACATAGATACATATGAGGATTTCCACACAGATACATATGAGCCGGACCGTGTTGAGGAGATTGCAAAAGCAGTTGAAGAAGATCTTCGTGTAAGACATATGCCTCCTTGACATTGATTTTGATATAACTTCCATACATACAATGTATATGCATTATCATATTAATCTAATAGTGTAAGTTGAGATACATTTCAGGAAATCAATCAAGCAAAAATTGATCATATCATAAGGCTTGAAGATTATGTGAAAGAATCAAACACTACACTTGGACAAATCATGGATCTCAAGCAATCAAGCAAACATTGATGATATTATACAAGGCTTGAAGATTATGTGCAAATTTGTCTAGTGTTCATAGTGTTTATTAGGTAGATTCATCATTATATTTCACACATCTAATATTTGCCAATTAAAATTGAAATCATAAAATAAGTGTGCTGATAAATCAACTGGTAAATCAATTGGTAAATCGATTGGTTAATCGATTGTCTGATTCACAGAATAAAGATTTCACTAAGTTAATCGATTGGGAAATCGATTACTTAAATGTTTTTTATCAGACCTGTGTTCTGTGATTAAATAAATCAATTGGACAATCGATTTGCAAATCAATTGGTTAATCGATTTACTGATTCACATAACAAAGCTTGCACTGAATTAATTGATTGGCAAATCTATTACTAAAATGTTTTTTATCAGACCTATGTTCTGTGATTAAAGAAATCGATTGATATACATTTCTTAAGCTACAAGCTTTGCACTAATCGTATAGTGAATCGATTGCATAAAGAATTAGTTAATCATTTATTCAATCGATTAGCAAATCGATTATTCAATCGATTCTGATATAAACTGAGTATCAGTTTCTGATATATGCATTAAAAGAATCGATTAGCAAATCGATTAGTTCATATAGTTTCAAGATTCAAGAAAAACAAGAAACGCGATAATCGATTAGGAAATCGATTGAGCTGGTTATACACATTAATAAAATCGATTTGACTGAAGTTTTTCTGAAACTATATAAACTTAATCAATCACAAATTTCATAACAATTAGAACATATAGAATGAACTGGAAGTTTTCATTGGCTACTCGAAAAATACACTTTGAGAGAAATTGTTATAAATAACAAATATTATTGGCAAATACTTAGTGTGAGAATTTATTGTGATTGAATCAAGTGTTCTAGTTCTTTTTTGAAAGAAACATCTATGTAAAAGAAAATGTGCTATTGAAATCCAATATTGTGAAACTGGTGGTCATCTTTTAGGGTGCTTGTGATCATCTAAAAGAGATCTCAATCTGATCTTGCTAGAGCTTGGCGATTAGTTCTTAAGGATAGATTGGCTGGTGTTGAAATCCAGTATTGTGAAACTGGTGGTCATCTTTTAGGATGCTTATGTTCATCTAAAAGGGATCTCAATCTGATCTTGCTAGAGCTTGGCAATTAGTTCTTAAGGATAGATTGGTTGGTGTTGTAGATTGATGTTGAGTTAGATGTATAGGCATTAAAGTGCTGGAACGCCTGTAAACATACTCAAGTCATTTCTAGTAAAAGGCTTAAATCTGTAAGTGATTTTAGGACTGGATGTAGACTTTCGAATCGATAGTCGAACCAGTATAAAAATCCCTGGTGCACTCTTCTCTATCTCTATACTCATTTTCTTCATATTGCATGTGTTTTTGAATCTATGTTTTGAATAACTTGAATCTATACTCTTTATCTTGATAATACATGTGTTTGTGAATCTCTGTTTTGAATAATTTTTGAAGCTATCATTGTTAAATTGGAATTAATATTAAACAAGTTGGTTTTAATATTAAGTTCATCACTTAGGAAAGATTAGATAATCTTGTTAGTAATATTGTATAAAACCTCCTAAGGATAAAGGCCATTCAACCAACACTTCGAGATTGTCCTAAAATGTTTGAGAGTTTGTTGAGTGATTTAGAGAAACCATTATATAATGGTTGTACTAAATTCATTAGACTATCGGCGATATTAAAGTTGTACAATTTAAAAGCGAGTAATGGATGGTTTGATAAAAGCTTCACATAATTATTAACACACTTAAAAGATATGTTGCTAGATGATAATGAACTTCCCATTCGAACCTACAAGGCTAAAACGATTGCATTTTATTTTGAAACGAATATGAATTACTAAAGGCGTGTACAAAATGCAATGTCTCTCGATATAAGAAGAAAGAATCTACTCCAACAAAAGTCATGAGGTATTTTCCTATAATACAAAGATTTAAGTGCATGTATCGTAGTGAAGATCATTCAAAACACTTGACATGACATGCAAATGAAAGAATTAGAGATGGAAAGTTTCGACACCATGAAAATTCTCCATAATGGGAAAAAATTGATCACGAGTATCCTGAATTCGGGATAGAGTCAAGAAATCTACGACTTCCACTTTCTACTAATGGAATGAATCCATATGGTCTTCAAAGAATCTCACACAGCATGTGGCTTGTGATTTTGTTGATTTATAACCTACCTCCATGGTTATGTATTTTCCTATAATACAAAGATTTAAGCGCATGTATCGTAGTGAAGATCATTCAAAACACTTGACATGACATGCAAATGAAAGAATTAGAGATGGAAAGTTTCGACACCATGAAAATTCTCCATAATGGGAAAAAATTGATCACGAGTATCCTGAATTCGGGATAGAGTCAAGAAATCTACGACTTCCACTTTCTACTAATGGAATGAATCCATATGGTCTTCAGAGAATCTCACACAGCATTTGGCTTGTGATTTTGTTGATTTATAACCAACCTCCATGGTTATGTATGAAGCGTAAGTTTATGATGTTGTCTCTATTAATTTCTGGACCCAAACAACCGGGGAATGATATCGACGTATACTTGACTCCTTTAATTGAAGATTTAAAAATTATGTGGGAGATAGGTGTGGAATTTTACGATGGGTATAAGAGAGAATGTTTCAATTTGAGGGCTATGTTGTTCGGCACAATTAATGTAGCATATGGTAATTTATCTGGATATAGGATTAAAGGTCAGTGTGTATGTCCTATAAGTGAAGAGAGTACAAATTGGATGCAGTTGAAACATTGTAAGAAGAATGTATTTCTTGGACATCGTAGATTTTTACCTTATAGTCATTAGTATCGTTGGTGGAGAAATGCATTCAATGGAAATTCAGAGGAAGGTTAAGCTCCTTTAGCACCGACTGGATATCAAATACTTGAAAAAGTACAAGGTTTGACCAATAAATTTGGCAAAGCTTTTGCAGGAGAGCTGGTCAAAACTTGGTGGAAGAAAAAGTCAATTTTCTTTGAATTGCCATATTGGTAGTCATTGTATATAAGGCATTGCCTCGATATGATGCATATTGAAAAAATGTATTTGATAGTGTTATTGGTACGCTACTCAATGTTATAGGAAAGTCTAATGATGGAACCAATGCAAGATTGGACTTGGTCGATATGGGAATAAGAAATGAATTTAGTCCCGTAAAGAAAGGAAATCTCACATATCTACCTCCAGGCACTCATACTCTATCTTGATAGGAAAAAAAAATTTATGTAAATTACTACACGAACTTAAAGTTCCAGAAGGATACTCTTCAAATATTAAATATTTAGTTTGTATTAAAGACCGCAAGTTAAAAGGTTTGAACACCCATGATTGTCATATTCTAATGGAGCATTTACTACCAATAGATATATATTCCATTTTACCTGAAAAAGTTCGATGAGCCATAACTAGATTATGTTTCTTCTTTACGAAAATTTGTAGTAAAGTGATCGATCCTAAAAAATTATTGATAGCGTTTCAGCAAGTGTACTGAATCGTTGCAAGTAATAATAAAACGGTAGTACCGAGTGTCGAACTCAAGGATTGCGTTTTACTATTGAATTATATTTAATTACTAAAATTGAACAAAAAGGTTCCAGATTGATTGAAATAATATTTAAAATTAACAACAGTAATAAAATTGATCTTTTATAATGAGAAAAAATGTCAGGGATGAGTTTCACTTCGAATCCAACCTTGGTGTCTAATTTGATCCTAGTTACTGAATTCCTTTATTGAATTATTACCGAATTCTCTTTATTATTCTTGCCCTAATGTCTTAGTGACAGAACCTTTAATTCCAAAGTAACTCCTAATTCCTTAGTAGATGTAAGATTAGAATTAAGCATTACCGTATAGAAATTCTCTTGTAAATTATTGCTTTGCAACTAATTTAATTGGTTTCATGACCTGCATCTATCCCTAGACTACAAATTCATGAATTTCTCATCTCAAGCATTCATAAAGTCCACTTCCGTTTCAAAATACAAATCGTAGAACATTTTAATGTTGATCAAGCAATAAAAAGCATTAAGCACAGAGATGAGAAAAACAATTCAATAAAACTCATTCATATAACTAGAAATCAAATCAGAAAAATAAGGGTTTCATCTGGTTACACTCATCTCTAACAAATAGGGTTTAGTTACTCATGGCAGAGATACAAAAGATAAGGATTAAAGAAGAATTACAAGAATGATTCATGGATGATTCTTGATAAAACTGCTTCAATGGCATTAGAAACGGCCGTCTTTGAGTTTCTATGCTAGGGCACAAGTCTCCCTACTTCCCAAGAGTCAAAAAGATCCTTAAAACAGTAAAAAATAGCGTTTTTATGATTGCTAATGCGCGTCACGCGCTCCAGGCGCAGGATTTGCGCTCCAGGCGCGCCTGGACAGTGTTGAAAGGCTGGAAATGCGCCCCAGGCGCGCAGGGCGCGCTCCAGGCGCACAACATCTCCTGTCTGACGTAGTTTGCATTTGTCTCATCTTTAGAGTCTGAATTGGGTTCCGGTGTCTTCATGCAAGTTGTAGATATGGATCTTAGCGTTCATTAGAACTTGGTTTGACTCCAATTGGACAACTACAACTCCAAATATGGTTGAAATACTCCACATAGGTCATGTTGATTTCTCCCCAAAGTTCAGCACTACACTAAAACAAAGTAACAACGCAAAACTACGAAAAATATCTACTTAATTAAGCAAATAAGAACAAAAACATTTTATTAAATCAAATAACTAAAATCAACAAAATATATCAAATAACTCACTAAATTAACTAATGATTAAAGATAAATAAGATTAAAATCAATAAAAATTATGCATATGATGAAGAGTCATCACAACCCCAAACATAATCTATTGCTTGTCCCCAAGCAACAATTATTTTCAGATTTGGTGCAGTTAAAAGCAAACTTAAACTCAATTTCTCATTTTAAATCAAACTCAATTCTCAAAGTTTCAGCTACTACAAAACATCCATCATACTCTATGGTTGCTTACAAAAAATAACAAGATTTGTACACGTTGGCATTCATTTATCAAATTCAACTCTCTCTTCACACAAGCTCACCAAAGTTTCTCTCAAGTGTTTAGAAGGGTTATGAATTTATCACTCAAATCCTAGAACATGCATCACGCTACCATAGGCTTGAAAAAATTCTAGTTAGCAATCACAATGCAGCAAACACATACATTTTTGGAGGACTTTCGGGTTGTAATGGGGTTTAGGTAAGGGTAGGACATTTTGGGATAGTAGGCTTTACTACTTGGAGTTAGGCATATATTTCCAAATTATTCTACCATTTTTTTTTCTTCACCTTTTCATTCTGGAGATTCTCAAACATTGACAAAAGAACCAAGAAGATATTATTTATCAATTTTCTTTTCTTTTGATTTTTCTTATTTTCTTCTTTTTCTTTTTCTTCTTTTCTTTTTGTGAGAATCACCACCCCAAACTTAAAAGGTTGCTATCCCATGAGAAACCCCAAACTTAGAATTTGATCAAGACAAGACAAAAAATTTCTACCTAATTCCAAGTAAGGTGATGTAATTGAAGTAGGGTTTTTGTTTTGTAATGTGGCTAGTAACCGAAATCAAGGGGCAAGGCTCAAAGGGGCTAGCAAAGGATAACATTTTCATAGGGTAGTTAGAAAGGCTCAAACGACCAAATAAAATTGCCTCAATGTATGCATAAATTACAAGTGATGCAAGTCAGAATTAGTGCAAGTTCTGAAGGGATAATACACGTCTGGATAATCACACAACAAAGAATTTAAGTGTTTAGGATCAAAAGCTCACAGCTAGGATAATAAGAAAGAGTATGAATTATCTAAATGATGCCAAACATGCCACTACAAAATTTATTTAGTGTTTTTTTTTTTAAATGCGAGTTAGACTTCAACAACCAAGCAGTAATCAACAATGCATGAATTAGTGAAACTTATCGAATTGAGCAATGATATGAGCAAAGAGATATAGTTTAAATTTCAAAATCTCAAACATAAAAGTTAAGACCAAATGCAAGTTGTTAATAATTCTTCATCATAATGTACGTTTACACACAATTAGAAAGAAACAAATTCAAATAACAAAAATAAGATTGCAAAAAAATAAAAGTTACCTCTACCTGTGGGTTATCTCCCACGAAGCGCTTCTTTAAAGTCATTAGCTTGACGTCTCAACTATTGTCAAGGTGGCATGTATGACAGGAAGAACACATCATCCTTCTCACCAAGAGATACATATTTCAAGTGAGGAGGAAATTGCTTGAGTTCAATCAGTGGTGTCTTTTTCTCTGAGGGCTTGTCTTCATTCCGTTTCAACTCCTCCCATCTAGTAGGAAAATGCGGGGAGTAGGATTGTGCTGCTTCTAACATGGCCAAGACCTCTTCCACCTTTTGATATTCACTTTCTTTAACAATGTCTTGGGGTAGGCATAACACTCTTTCTAATGGAAAACTGGATGCTTGATGCTTCATTTCTTCGTTGACTATCGCCTCTAAGATCTCAATTCAATTGCACTCTTCTCTTTCTTTTGAATGTTCCATGTCTTTTAAAATGTTAAAAGTGACAGTTTCTTCATTTACTTTTAAGGTTAAGGTGCCATCTGCCACATCAATCACAGCTCGCCCTGTTGCTAAGAACGGTCTCCCCAAAATCAATGGAATGTCACATTCCTCATCCATGTCTAGTACCACGAAATCCACTGGAAAAATGAACTTATCCACTTTAACCAACACATCTTCCACCACTCCATAGGGGTGTTTCATCGAGCGATCCGCAAACTGTAACATCAGTTCTGTGTCTTTGACTTTTCCAATGCCCAGTTTTTTGTATATTGAAAGGGGCATAAGACTTACACTAGCCCCAAGATCACACGAAGCCTTCCCAAAAGTTCTATTTCCAATAGCGCACGGGATTGAGAAACTTCCAGGATCATTGAGCTTTGGTGGCAGCTTCCTCTGTAGTATAGCACTACACTCTTCGGTAAGCATAACTGTTTCACTGCCGATTTTTCTTTTTTTCAACAGAATCTCCTTCATAAACTTGGCATATGTTGGCATCTGCTCTAGTGCTTCTGCAAAAGGAATGTTAATTTGTAATTTTTTAAAAACATCAAGAAACATACCAAATTGTTTTTCAGTTTCTTCCCTCCTTAATCTTTGAGGGAATGGAAGTCGAATTTCTGGTTTTGGCAGTGGTTCCCTTTTTTGTACCACAAGTTCTTGCTCTTTTTCAAAAGCGATGTGATCCTCAACTGATGTCGGTGTGGCCATATCCTCTAGGTGGGTTGATGTCAGAGTACTTTTACTCTGTTTGGCTTCAAGTGGAACTTGTTCACTCACCTTGCCACTCCTCATGGTCACTACATTAACATTGTTTCGTGGATTCAGAACTGTGTCGCTAGGTAGATTTCCAAATGTTCTTTGTGTCATTTGTTGAGCAAGTTGACCCACTTGAGTCTCCAGATTCTTTATAGATGCAGAGTGATTTTTATGGATGGCTCTTGACTCTTCAATGTAAGAACTTGTGATTGTCGCGAATTTCTCTATAGCACTCTCCCAAGCAGCCTTCCTAGGTGGGAATTGGTTTGTTTAAGCTCCTTTTTGACCCTGAGATCCACCTTGCTGATCTCTCCAAGAAAAATTTGGACGATTTCTCCAACCAGGGTTGTACGTACTAGAGCAGGGATTATTTTGCCTCCCGTTATTACTCACAAAATTCACATGTTCTAGTCCTTCTATCTCATTGTCATCCAGTGCTTCACAAGCTCCAGTTTTATGTGCTCCTCCACAAAGGTTACAACTAGTTTGCTTGAGTAATTTGACAGGGGCCACTTGGGGTTGTATATTTAGCGCTACCATCCCCTTCTTTATCTCAGGGGCGACAACATCTTTTATTTGTTTTGAGAGCAACATCCCTTGAGCCAACCAAACCTCATAAACATTGAATTCCAGCATACCACTTTTTGATTTGCTTTCGTAGTTTTTTTTTTTTTTTCTAGATCAAAGAAAAGTTCAGCTGAGGACTAGCCTTGCATACATGGTTAGACAAATTATTAGTAATGAACAGTTAAAGAAAAATAAATAATTAAGTAAAAATAAAAGAGTTTTAAACCAGAAAAATTTTATTGCAGAGCAAAAAATTTCAATTCAGTAAATAAATTAAATTCAATAGTGACATGGCAATCCCCGGCAACGGCGCCAAAAACTTGATAGTGTTTCAGCAAGTGTACTGAATCGTTGCAAGTAATAATAAAATGGTAGTACCGAGTGTCGAACTCAAGGATTGCGTTTTACTATTGAATTATATTTAATTACTAAAATTGAACAAAAAAGTTCCAGATTGATTGAAATAATATTTAAAATTAACAACAGTAATAAAATTGATCTTTTATAATGAGAAAAATGTCAGGGATGAGTTTCACTTCGAATCCAACCTTGGTGTCTAATTTGATCCTAGTTACTAAATTCCTTTAATGAATTATTACTGAATTCTCTGTATTATTCTTGCCCTAATGTCTTAGTGACAGAACCTTTAATTCCAAAGTAACCCCTAATTCCTTAGTAGATTTAAGATTAGAATTAAGCATTACTGTATAGAAATTCTCTTGTAAATTATTGCTTTGTAACTAATTTAATTGGTTTCATGACCTGCATCTATCCCTAGACTACAAATTCATGAATTTCTCATCTCAAGCATTCGTAAAGTCCACTTCCGTTTCAAAATACAAATCGTAGAACATTTTAATGTTGATCAAGCAATAAAAAGCATTAAGCACAGAGATGAGAAAAACAATTCAATAAACTTATTCATATAACGAGAAATCAAATCAGAAAAATAAGGGTTTCATCTGGTTACACTCATCCCTAACAAATAGGGTTTAGTTACTCATGGCAGAGATACAAAAGATAAGGATTAAAGAAGAATTACAAGAATGATTCATGGATGATTCTTGATAAAACTGCTTCAATGGCGTTAGAAACGACAGTCTTTGAGTTTCTATGCTAGGGCACAAGTCTCCCAACTTCCCAAGAGTCAAAAAGATCCTTAAAATAGTAAAAAATAGCGTTTTTATGATTGCTAATGCGCGTCACGCGCTCCAGGCGCAGTATTTGCGCTCCGGGCGCGCCTGGATAGTGTTGAAAGGCTGGAAATGCGCCCCAGGCGCGCAGGGCGCGCTCCAGGCGCACAGCATCTCCTGTCTGACGTAGTTTGCATTTGTCTCATATTTAGAGTCTGAATTGGGTTCCGGTGTCTTCATGAAAGTTTTAGATATGGATCTTAGCTTTCATTAGAACTTGGTTTGACTCCAATTGGACAACTACAACTCTAAATATGGTTGAAATACTCCACATAGGTCATGTTGATTTCTCCCCAAAATTCAGCACTACAATAAAACAAAGTAACAACGCAAAACTACGAAAAATATCTACTTAATTAAGCAAATAAGAACAAAAACATTTCATTAAATCAAATAACTAAAATCAACAAAATATATCAAATAACTCACTAAATTAACTAATGATTAAAGATAAATAAGACTAAAATCAATAAAAATTATGCATATGATGAAGAGTCATCAATTACCGACATTGCAGAGGGAAATTGTTGTTACTTTGAGTGAGCTTGAAATGTATTTCCCACCCTTGTTTTTTGATATAATGATTCATCTTACTATTCATCTCATTAAGGAGACACAACTTTGTGGGCCAACTTATACCAGTTGGATGTATCCGATAGAACGATATATGAAAATATTAAAAGGGTACGTAACAAGTAAAAGTCGACCAGAAGGTTGTATTGCTGAACGGTACATTGTCGAAGAAGCTGTTGAATTTTGTACTGAATATTTGTTCAATGTTGAATCCAAAGGGCTTCCCATGTCTTGTCATTCGAGAATAATATCAAGAGAAGGGATAATTGGAAAGAGACTAATGACTATATCAAGGACAAAATGGGAGCAAGCACAATTGTATGTTCTGCACAATGAAGATGAGGTTCAACCGTATGTTACAATACACATGGATTAGTTATCTAGTTTGAACATGAATAGGAAGCAAAACTGGATAACTCGAGAGCACAATCGAAATTTTATAACATGGTTAAATAATTAGATAAAGTCAAAGTTTGATATAGACCTCATATCAATTTCACAAAGATTGAGGTGGCTAGCAAATAATCTGAGTTTACATGTCTTTTCTTACTCCGGTTATGTAATTAACTGCTACACATTTTATACCAAAGAACAAGATGATCAAACCACTATGCAAAATAGCGGAGTCACTCTCGTAGTTGAAGCGATGCATGTCTCAAGTGCTAAAGACAAAAACCCAATATATGCAAATCTATCATATTTTGGGGTTATCGAGCACATATGTGAGTTAGACTACACAATGTTTCGTGTTCCCATATTTGGTTGCAAGTGGGTCAATAATAATAATGACATTCGAATTGATGAGTCAGGATTCTTGCTTGTTGATTTTAATAGGGTGGGATACAAAGATGAGCCTTTTATTTTAGCATCGCATGCTCAACAAGTGTTTTATGTCACTGATCCTATTGATGATAAATGGTCTGTTGTCCTATCGACCAATAAAATAAGTGATGATAACAATAATGATAAAAATGTTGGTAATGATCTTTTATTGGCAACATCACAACCACATGAAATTGATTCAACTAATGATGGTTTATATCTTAGAGATGATCATGATGAGGGAATTTAGATTAATCCATCGTTTCGTATCGTTACTGGAATAATAAATGTGAATCCCACCAGGAAAAGAAGAAGAACATCTTAATGTGTTTAATTGTTTTATATAAGCCATGTAATATGAACTTAGTTCATGTAATTTAATTGTTTGATCTACCAGAATTGAGAATTTTAATATTTAGCTTGAACTGTATTTGATTTTCTACTTATACTTATTTACTGCATATATTTAGCTTGATGTTAGTGTTTTATACTAAGTTCATGTAATTTAAGTGTACGTTTGACCTACCATAACTGATTTTCAGCTTATTGAACTTGAAAAAGCTTTATTTGAGTACTGAGAATTTATCTTGAACTGACCATCCCAATATGAGTTGATCATGTAATTTAGCATTGATATATATATAGGCATTTAACTAATTATTTAGAAGAAAAAAATAATCCAAATATAGGTATTTTACTTGAACTGAACTGAACATAAACTTATAATTTTACAGAGCTTCTATCCATAAGCGCTATAAAAGCCTTTAAAAAAATATGGAGGTCACAAAGCTTTGGTTTATACCAAGTTAAAAGGGTCTTTTAAAGCACTTGTTGTCAAAGTGTTGTAACAGGTAGGACTTTTATAACGCTTTAAAAAATGTTGTATAAGGCTTTTAAAAAAACAACCATATTACATAAGAAAACAAAGAGGCCTTTTAAAGCACTTGTTGCTAAAGCGCTGTAAAATGACATTTAAAAATAAAATAAGGAGGTATTTTACAGCGCTGTTCCCACAAGCGTTGTAAATGACATTTAAAAATAAAATAAGGAGGTATTTTACAGCGCTGTTCCCACAAGCGCTGTAAAATGCCGTTAAAAATACAGCCCTGTTACATAAGAAAACAAAAAGGTCTTTTAAAATGCTTGTGGACAAGTGCTGTAAAAGGCTTCTAAAAAATAAAATAATGAGGTCTTTTACAGCGCTTGTGGACAAGCGCTTTAAAGACTTCTAAAAAAGCGCTGTAATAGGGTTTTAAAAAATAAAATAAGGAGGTTTTTTACAGCGTTCTTTCAAAAAACCTTGTAATATGGTTTTAGATATAACTAAAAACTACTTCAGTTTCCTCTTCATTACGTAAACTTCACTACGCTAGTGTCGTCCTCCTTTTCATTGTTCTTCTCATTGTGAACCCTATCATTTGTGTTATTATTCAATTGCGAACCATAATGCCACTACCATCTCCATCTGTGTTATTATCAATTGGGAACCATACGAACCATCTCTTTTCATTGAAATACGTAACCCCCATTACGTATTTCTGCGAACCATACTATGTCCGTTTCATATTTCTATGCATTCTCGGTGTTACTTCTCCTATGAACCCTACGTATTTCTTCTCACTATTCAGGTATTGTATTTATTAATTTTTTGTTGTCACTAAAATGCGTGGTAAACTTATACTACTACATACATAGACTATTGCATGTTGAACTTATTGTAGATAAATGGATATCAACAAGGCTTTATATCATCAAAATGAGGAAGTTGTCAACACTAATACTTATGAAAATAAAGTCAAACGTGGTGCAACCATCATGCAAAATGTCATAAAAGCAAGGAGTAGTGGCATAAAATTTGAGGTATACTATACTTTGTTTGATGTTTATTTTTTTATCTTTTTTGAAAGCATGTGCTTAGTATATGAGTTTATTAGGTTGGATGGAATGAGAGTGGTCAGCCAATTGACCCCAATAGTTCCATGTTTGCAAGTTATATTGGGGCTGTTGTTCGTCAGAATATTCCCATTGCAATTGACGTTTGGAGAGATAAGGCGTTGAAGGATGTGAAAAATATATTGTGGACTGATATACAAGTAACTTTTTTCATCCACCTTTTTGTTACTTATAAATTTTTCCATTGAAATACTTTACTCAAACTATATCTTTATTTCATTTGCAGACTCCTTTTGATGTTGACGAGGTGAGAAAGACTTACATGTTGAGAGTTGCCGAAAAAATACACCAGGGTTTTAGATATCACCTCTGTCTTGACATACAAGTAAAAACGAATATGGGCAGCAACAACGATTCACACATCATAAGCATGGACTAAGCTATATTCGGAGATGAGTATAAAGAACTACTTGAAAAAGAGCACATATACGAACTTCTCAACCATATGGAGCTGAGTGCTATTGTCATCAGCTTATACATTAGGTAACAATTACTTTTAATTTAATTTATTGATAATTAATCTAATTTGAAATTTTCATTGAAGGTTTTTGTATGAGAAGTTGGTGTGCACGCGCAGACTGTCAAATAGGTTTTCATTGTTGTCTCCGCATAAGTTTTCGATGTTTAAACTCGATCCAGTGAATGTAAAGAAATACGTTGTAGATATTCTATTAGGAAATAGAGAGAAGGATAAGTCGTTCCTTGTACCTTATAATTCAGGGTACGTAATTATATATTCTTTATTTATATCTTTTTTAATTTATGAGATCTTAATTTATTAGTCATGTAAACAAAATTGCCAACCAAATTTTTGTTGTTGTACGGTATATAGGGTGCTATTTGCAATCAATGCGGCCTAAGTTATATACTATTTAGATCCCTTGCACGGAAATTACAATAATTACTCCGACATAAAGACTATGTTCGACACGTAAGTAATATTAATTTATTTTATATATATATATATATATATAATGTGTTTGTTAATGCTATAATAATCACATTTATATATTCGATAGTGCTTTACAAGTTTTTCGAGCTCAAAGAGGTGCTACAGAGTCGAAGCACAAGTCAAATAACATCACATAGATTCTAATAAAGGTTTAAAATATATGCCTTTAAAATTTCATTTACAATCAATGCACAAATATTTATTGACTTATATGTTTTATTTTATAGTGCCCTCGTCAAACTAACAACATCGACTGTGGGTACTATATATTGCGATTCATGAAGGAGATTGTTGATATGAATCAAACTATAATCCCAGAAACGGTACAATATTTTCATTATTTGATTTTCATATATACACTATGTATATATTTGATTCTAACTTATTTATGTTCAATTTTTATATCGCATAGTACTTTTGACAATTTCAATCCAACATACTCTGAAGAAGATCTAATTGAATTACAGGAAGACTGGTGTCAATATGTGATTGAAATGAAAATTATTTATTTTGCAGGAATGTTGCATGCTGCAAGGGATAGTTATATGAATATATGGTAGTTCTGTTATGTGTAGTTCTGATAGTTATATGTATATGAATAGGCCACATTTGAAAAGTTGTGAATATGTAATTATATGAATATGTATATAGTTTTGTGCTAATGTCAATATGTGAATGTGTATAAGAATATGTTGTGAACTGATTGTGTAAATATGTAAAGTTATAAAGTTAAGTTATATAGTTTTGTTGTTGTGTATTGATTGTGAAATAATTGTGTGAACTGATTGTGAACTAATTCTAGATGAAAATGATTTTGGAAAAAAAATTAAAAGACAACACTTTCTAAAAAAATGCCATACAAAACCAAAAAGTGCTTTTAAAATATTCCATTTACAGCATTTTTTAATAAAACTAAAATAAGATTGCACATTTTACAGCGCTTTTTCACTGAAGCGTTGTAATAGGTGCATAATAATGCATCTATTGAGTGCACCTTTTACAGTGCTTATTATTATGCACCTATTACAATTTTTTTTGAAAAGGGGTTGTAATAGATGCATAATAATGCATATATTGAATGCACGTTTTACAACGCTTTTTCAAAAAAGAGTTGTACTAGGTGCATAATAATGTATCTATTGAATGCACCTTTTACAACGCTTTTTCAATAAGCGTTGTAATAGGTGTATAATAATTCATCTATTAAGTGTACATTTGACAGCGCTTTGTCAAAAAAGCGCTGTAATAGGTGCATAATAATGCATTTACTGAATGCACATTTTACAGCACTTTTTTCAAAAAGCGCTGTAAAACGAGTATAACAAGCGCACAGTATATCTACCTATTTTATAGCGCTTTTTATTTTAAATAGCGATGTTGTATCTTTTTACAACACTAGATACTACAACGCTTATTTTGTTTTAAAAAAGCGCTGTAACTAGGTTAAAAAAAGCGTTGTAAAGTCCAATTTTTCATGTAGTGTCTTTGATGGAGGAAGGGTGTTGGATTCAAGAAATAAGAGTGGTTAAAATGGTTAACATGGATGTGCCTTGTGATCTCAGAGGTAAGAGAATCTTGTGGGATTTGTTACAGTAAAATATTGAGGGAAACATAGATTGATGTTGGTGTGTGTGCTGGGATATCAATTCCATTTGTTCTAAAGAGGAGAGAAAAGCAAGATATAGCATGCAAATGGAGGAGCTGCATGCAAATTCATAACATTTGTATCGTAAATGTTTAGTGGATTTTAACAGATATCACATTTTAGTAAAAGATAGTTAGATTCGATGTCAGTAAAGGGTTGGTGGTTTCGTTATAATATAAAATTTGAAAAGGGTGAAGAAAGTGTTGAGGGGTTGGAATAATTAGCACATTTATAATTTGAATGAAAAAATCTAGATGTCCAAAGAAGGGTTACATAAGTTGGATATGAAGGAGGAATTAGTTAGTTTGAGCGAAGCACAGGTGGAGGAGAGAAGGCTTTTATCTGCTGAGTTCGTTATTTTCCTTTTTTTAATCAAAAAATTAATCAAACATCCAATAATAATTGTGCTTAAATGAGGTTGATTTGTGGTACATTTATCTCCTAAAAGATTGAAGCAAAAGTTGTGGTTAATAAAATTGTGCTAAAATTAATCAAACATCCAATATAAAGGTTGTAAAAAATTGAAGCAAAAGTTTCCCTCCTAAAAGATTTCTATATTATCTTCATATTATTATCTTAACATGAAGATATTGAAATTGGAATATTAGACTCTTTATATTTGTAGACATTGCATGTTGTAGTAGTCAATCGATAATTGTTTGGCAATAAAATTTAAAGTTAAGTTTAACTTGTGACCTATCAAATTTTTTATATTTAATTATGTTTTTGGTCTTTACAAATATATTTCATTTTGATTTTAGTCTTCTTAATTTTTTTTTGTTTGATTTATACCTTTGTTACACCCTAAACCCCAAATTAAATTTTTTTGAATTTTGACATCGAGTGATGAAATTGTTCAAGAAAAAAATATTTTACAAGGTAAAGAGTATCACATAATAACATAACACGTCACATTAATCCAAAAACATTCATCAAATTTAACAACTCAAATTCATAATATTTGACAACAAAATTATTTTGAAATACACGTAAATAAGTTTACTAATAAAAAGACATTCCACAATGTCGTCAACAAAAGACATGATAAAAGTATTCAAGATAAGACGACTTCCGATACTCTAAGGGTATTAGTCATCACTTGTCACTTGCAGCTCGTCTGCGTCCATCGCAAATGCCAAACACAAACAAAGAAGGATGAGTTTCAAAATTATGTATAAAATAAGTGAGGAGAACGCACTAGTAGTCAAATTGGCACAAGCTTGAGTTATATATCGTTAAATATATATCGTGTAGGTATGATTTTTTATATTAAAATAAATGATAGTATACCAATGCAAATAATAATGTTTATTTATTACACTACGCGGAAAATGGCATTTTATAGCGCGCATATAACAACGCTTTTTTGACAAGCGTTGTGGAAAAAACGCTATTGTAGGGTCATATAGCGTTTGCGCATAATATTTACAAGGGTTTTATAGCGCTTTTACACAAGCGTTGTAAAATGAAGTGCCCTCACATAATGTTTTACAACGCTTTTTTGATAAGCGCTGTAAAATACTTGCACTTTAAAATAATTAAATGACCTATTACAATGCATTTTTACAAGCGTCGTAAAAGACATGCGCTTTCAAATAATTAAATGATCTATTAGAGCGCTTTTTTTACAAACGCTGTAAAAGACATGCGCTTTCAAATAATTAAATGACCTATTAGAGCGCTTTTGTTACAAGCGCTGTAAAAGGTCACATAATTAAAGGACCTATTAGAGCGTTTATTCTACATGCGCTGTAAAATCGTTCACTTTAAATAAAAATCATTTACTTTAAATAAATAAAAACAAATTTAAAAAATAAAATTACGAACCTTCATCACCTCTACTCTAGGAACCCTCATCTCCTCTATGTACTGTGCGGCCATCTAATGCTCCTCCTTTAAAAAAGAATTGGATACGTTGTCGTAGGTATTGTATTTATTAATTTGTTGTTGTCACGAAAACAAATAAATTTTTACATAATAAATCTTTTCTTTTTGAAATTTGTTGATCCGTTATGTTTTAAAATCTATTCTGTTTTGAAATTATTACATAATAACGGACCTTGGTTTCCATTTTCCAATATTAGATATGTGTACTATATATTGGTATAATGTTATGAGTAGCTTATTATTTTTGTAACTGCATTTATATAGGTCATATAATATGGACTGGAAATGTATGTCTGCCAATCGATTGTTAAAAGAGTATGAAAATGGAGTGAAGGAGTTTGTTGATTTTGCAGTGAAGAATACAAAAGATCCAAATAGAGTAGTTTGTCCTTGCTTAAAATGTTGTTTTGGAAAACGCGTTAGAGAAGATGAATTGGAAGAACATTTAGTATGGAATGGAATTGATCAAAGCTATACATGTTGGATAAGACAGGTGAGAAAAAAAAAAGGAAACATTAATTTTGAGAATGGTTCGACATATGCTTCAACTGACTTCGATACAGATACATATGAGTCAGACCGAGGTGAAGAGATTGCAAAAGTAGTTGAAGAAGATCTTCGAGATTGTCCTAAAATGTTTGAGAGTTTGAGAGTTTGTTGAGTGATGTAGAGAAACCATTATATAATGGTTGTACTAAATTCACAAGACTGTCGGCGATGTTAAAGTTGTACAACTTAAAAGCGAGTAATGGATGGTTTGATAAAAGATTCACAAAATTATTAACACTCTTAAATGATATGTTGCTATATGATAATGAACTTCCCAGTCGAACCGACGAGGCTAAACGGATTTTGTGCTCTATTGGCATGAGTTACAAAAGGATTCATGCGTGTCATAACGATTGCATTTTATTTCCAAACCAATATGAATTACTAAAGGTGTGTCCGAAATGAAATGTCTCTTGATATAAGAAGAAATAATCTACTCTAGTAAAAGTCGTGTGGTATTTTCCTATAATACCAAGATTTAGGCGCATGTATCGCAATGAAGAAGATTCAAAACACTTGACATGGCATGCAGATGAAAGAATTAGAGATGGAAAGTTTCGACACCTTGTAGAATCCCCACAATGGGCAAAAATTGATATCGAGTATCTTGAATTCGGGATAGGGTCATGAAATCTAAGACTTGCACTGTCTATCGATGGAATGAATCCACATGGTCTTCAAACCATCTCACAAAGCATGTGGCCTATGATTTTGTTGATTTATAACCTACCTCCATGGTTATGTATGAAGCTGAAGTTTATGATGTTGTCTCTGTTAATTTCTGGACCCAAACAACTGGGGAATGATATCGATGTATACATGACTCCTTTAATTGAAGATTTAAAAATTATATGGGAGACAAGTGTGGATGTTTATGATGGGTATAGGAAAGAATGTTTCAATTTGAGGGCTATGTTGTTTGGCACAATTAATGATTTCCCATCATATGGTCATTTATCAGGATATAACATTGAAGGTTAGTGTGCATGTCCTATATGTGAAGAAAGTACAAATTGGATGGAGTTGAAACATTGTAAGAAGAATGTATTTCTTGGACATTGTAGATTTTTACATTATAGTCATCAGTATCGTGGGTGGAGAAATGCATTCAATGGAAAATCAGAGGAAAGTAAAGCTCCTTTTAGGGGAGGGCTGGTCAAAACTGGGTGGAAGAAAAAGTCAATACTTTTAGGTAAAAAAGTATTCGAAGATAACCATGAATAAAGCTATATTCGGAGATGAGTATGAAGAATTTCTTAAAAAGGAGCACATATACAAACTTCTCAACCAGAAGGAGTTGATTGCTACTGTCATTAGCATGTACATTAGGTAAAAAAATACTTTTAATTGCATTTATTGGTAATTAATTAAATTTATTGGTAATTAATCTAATTTGAATTTTTCATTGAAGATTTTTATATGAGAAGTTGGTGTGCACGCGTAGATTGTCAAATAGATATTCATTCTTGTCTCCGCATAAGCTTTCGATGTGTAAACTCTATCCAGTGAATGTAAAGAAATACATTGTAGATATGTTATTAGGAAGTATAGAGAAGGATAAATTGTTCTTTGCACCATATAATTAAGGGTACGTAAGTATATATTATTTATTTATATCTTTTTTAATTTATGAGATGTTAATTTATTAGTTGTGTAAACAAAATTTCCAACCAAATTTTTGTTGTTGTAGGGCACATTGAGTGCCATTTGCAATCAATGTGACCTCTGAAGTTATATACTATTTAGATCCCTTGCACGACAATTACAACAATCACTCCTATATAAAGACTATGTTCGACATGTAAGTAATATTCATTTATTTCTTGAATATATATATATATATATATATAAATATATATAATGTGTTTGTTAATGCTATAATAATCACATTTATTTATTCGATAGTGCTTTACAAGTTTTTCGAGCTCAAAGAGGTGCTACAGTGTTGAAGCAAAAGTCTAATAACATCACAAGGATTCCAGTAAAGATTTGAAATATATACCTTTAAATTTTCATTTTCAAATATATGTCTTTACAATCAATGCACAAATATTTTATTGAGTTATATGTTTTATATTATAGTGCCCTCGTCAAACTAACAACATCGACTGTGGGTACTATGTATTGCGATTCATGAAGGAGGTTGTTGATAATAATCAAACTATGATCCCAGAAACGGTATGATATTTTCATTATATGATTTTCATATATAAATTATCTATATATTTGATTCTAACTTAATATATTCAATTTTTATATTGCACAATACTTTAACAATTCCAGTCCAACATACTCTGAGAAAGATCTAATGGAATTAAAGGAAGACTGGTGTCAATATGTGCTTGAAATGAAAATTATTTGATTTGTTGGGAAATAGCATGTTGCAAGGGATCTGAATACATGGTAGCTAGTTATGTTCTGTGTAATTCTATTAGTTATATGCATATGAATAGGGTACAATATATGAATATGTATATGAATATGTGGTGTTGTACAATATCTGAATATGTATATGAATATAGTTATGTTGTTGTATAAAGTTATAAAGTTAAGTTATATAGTTCTGTTTTTGTGTATTGATTGTGGAATGATTGTGTGAAGTGATTCTGAACTGATTCTGGATGTAAATAATTTTGACAAAAGAAATTAAAGACAGCGCTTTCTAAAAAAATGCCATAAAAAACCAAAAAGCGTTTTTAAAAAATTTAATTTATAATATTTTTAAATAAAATAAAATTACACCTTTTGTAGTACTTATTTGAAAAAGTGATGTAAAATGTACATTATAATGCATATATTGAGTGCACATTTTACAGCGTTTATATGAAAAAGCGCTGTAAAATGTGCATAACAAGCGCACAATATATCTATATTTTTTATAGCACTTTTTTATTTTAAAAAGCGTTGTTGTATCGTTTTACATCGTTCGATTCTACAACGCTGTTTAGTTTTTTTGAAAAAGCGTTGTAAATGACTTAAAAAAAGCGCTGTTAAATCTTATTTTTCGCGTAGTGTTATCTGATGAATGCAATATAAAATTTTGAATTATAATTAAAATAAACCAAAACCTTTAGACATAAAACAAATTTTAGACTCTTTGATATAACATAAAATTATAATTATAAAGCATATAAATAAAATTTACATGATCATATAGTAATTAAAAACATAAAGAAAAATTATGTACAATATTTACATAAATTAGTCAAGTTCTAAATTGTATACTCACATGAACATGAAAGAAAATATTTGTAACTATTTATCATTTAGATTCAAGCTTCTCAAATTTGCATATCGATAAATATAGCATAATAATAATTTTAATAACCAAGTGTTTTATACCAAAAAAAAGAAATTGATGGTTTATCGGGAAATAATAAAAGAAAATTGAGGATTAAAGATATATGATGAAAACTAATATGAGGAGACTATAATCCAATCATAATTTTTTAGAGTTTCTATCACTTTAATAAAATGAAAACTTAATATAAAAATAGTACAACAGAAAATTTATACCAACATATACTCACCTCATAGAATAAACTAAATGATGTCAATCGATTTATTCTAAAATTACTTCTAGTGCTACAAGAATGCGAATATTTTACTTTTCTAGGTGTGGCACACTTGTTGTCTTTTTGATACTGAATATGTTTGAGTGGCGGCGTAATAGGCGAGGGTTTGGTGTTAGAGGCAAGTAGTGCGTAGCAGCAACACCTGCTTAATGCCTATTAATGATATAAATTAGTTATCTAATGAACATTTCCATTATTATTTTGTTTTATTTTATTTTATTTATTATTTTTGTCTATAAAAGTTAAAAAAAAATCTAAATTAATAATTACAATAATATAGTACCACATCAAACATACATATAAGATAATCTAATACATATAATTAATAAGAAATTTCACTATGCCAAAAATGACATTTAACAACGCGCATTTTACAGCGCTTTCTAAACACAAGCGCTAATGTAAATATATTTTAAAAATAACGGAACCTTTTACAGTGCTTTTGATGATAAGCGCTGTAAAAGAAGCGTTGTTGTAGGTCATATAACGTTTGCGCATAATGTTATAAGGCTTTTACAGCGCTTGTAATAAAAGCACTGTAAAATGAAGCGCTTTCATGTATTATTTTACAGCGCTTTTTTCACAAGCGCTGTAAAATACATGCGCCTTCATTGATTTTAACTACCTATTACAGCGCTTTTTTCACAAGCGCTGTAAGATACATGTGCTTCATTGAATTTTACTACCTAATACAGCGCTTTTTTCACAAGCGTTGTAAAATTCATCTTTCAAATAATTATATACGTTGGAAACTCTCATATTCTCTACATCTTTCAAAACCCTAATATCATCTACGTACTGTGTGCGGCCATCTACGTTGTCTCAGGTATTTTTTAATTTGTTTTTGTCAATATCCCCTACCCTAGTTTTTTAATAATTGAAAACTAAAAATTGTTATATATATATATATATATATATATTAAATCTCTTCTACACATATATACACATGATCTGTTATGTTTTGAAATTGTCAAAAATTGTCAAAAATTGTCAAAAACTCATACCACATGATCTGTTCTGTTTTGAAATTGTTAGTTGATATTGGTTTCTTTTTGAAACTTGTTGATATGTTTTGAAAGCTTATTAGTTTCGTAACTGCATTTATATAGGTGGTATAATATGGATCGGAAATGGATGTCAGCCAATCGATTGTCAAAAGAGTATGAAATTGGAGTGAAGGAGTTTGTTGAGTTTGCAATGAAGAATGCAAAAGATCCAAATAGAGTAGTTTGTCCTTGTTTAAAATGTTGTTTTGGAAAACGTGTTAGAGAAGATGAATTAGAAGGACATCGTAAATGTAATGGAATTGATCAAACCTACTCATGTTGGATAAGACATGGTGAGAAAAAAAAAAAGGAAACATTAATTTTGAGAATAGTTCGACACATGCTTCAACTGACTTCGATACAGATACATGTGAGCCGGACCGAGTTGATGAGATCGCAAAAGCAGTTGAAGAAGATCTTCAAGATTGTCCTAAAATGTTTGAAAGTTTGTTGAGTGATGCAGAGAAAGAATTATATAATGGTTGTACTAAATTCACAAGACTGTCGGCGATATTAAAGTTGTACAGCTTAAAAGCGAGTAATGGATGGTCAGATAAAAGCTTTACAGAATTATTAACACTCATAAAAGATATGTTGCCAGATGATAATGAACTTCCCAGTCGAACCTACGAGGCTAAACGGATTTTGTGTCCTAACGATTGCATTTTATTTCAAAATGAATATGAACTACTTAAGGCATGTCTGAAATGCAATGTCTCTCGATATAAGAAGAAAGAATCTACCCAACAAAAGTTGTGTGGTATTTTCCTATAATACCAAGATTTAGGCGCATGTATCGCAGTGAAGAAGATTCAAAACACTTGACATGGCATGCAGATAAAACAATTAGAGATGGAATCTTTCGACACCCTGCAGATTCCCCAAAATGGGCAAAAATTGATCACGAGTATCCTAAATTCGGGATAGAGTCAAGAAATCTAAGACTTGCACTTTCTACTGATGGAATGAATCCACATGGTCTTCAAAGCATCTCACACAGCACGTGGCCTGTGATTTTGGTAATATATAACCTACCTCCATGGTTATGTATGAAGCGTAAGTTTATGATGTTGTCTCTGTTAATTTTTGGACCCAAACAACCGGGGAATGATATCGACGTATACTTGACTCCTCTAATCGAAGATTTAAAACGTATGTGGGAGATAGGTGTGGAAGTTTATGACGGGTATAAGAAAGAATGTTTCAATTGAGGGCTATGTTGTTCGACACAATTAATGATTTTCCAGCATATGGTAATTTATCAGGATATAGCATTAAAGATTAGTGTGCATGTCCTATATGTGAAGAGAGTACAAATTGGATGCGGTTGAAACATTGTAAGAAGAATGTGTTTCTTGGACATCGTAGATTTTTACCTTATAGTCATCAGTATCGTGGGTGGAGAAATGCATTCAATGGAAAATCAGAGGAATGTAAAGCTCCTTTAGCACCAAATGGATATCAAATACTTGAAAAAGTACAAGGAATAACCAATAAATTTGGCAAACCTTTTGCAGGAGAGCTAGTCAAAACTGGGTGGAAGAAAAAGTCAATTTTCTTTGAATTGCCATATTGGAAGTCATTGTATATAAGATATTTCCTTGATGTGATGCATATTGAAAAAAATGTATTTGATAGTGTTATTGGTACATCACTCAATGTTCCAAGAAAGTCTAAATATGGCATCAACGCAAGATTGAACTTGGTCGATATGGGAATAAGAAATGAATTGGCTCCAGTAAAGAAAGGAAATCGCACATATCTACCTCCAGCCGCTCATACTCTATCTAGAAAGGAAAAAATTATTTTATGTAAATTTCTACACGAAGTTAAAGTTCCAGAAGGATACTCTTCGAACATTAAAAATTTGGTTTGTATGAAAGACCTCAAGTTAAAAAGTTTGAAGACCCATGATTGTCATATTCTAATGGAGCATTTGCTACCAATAGGTATACGTTCCATTTTACCTGAAAACGTTCGACTAGCCTTAACTAGATTATGTTTCTTCTTCAGGGAAATTTGTAGTAAAGTAATCAACCCTCGGAAATCACCGACATTGCAGAGGGAAATTGTTGTTACTTTGTGTGAACTTGGAATGTATTTCCCACCATCGTCTTTTGATATAATTGTTCACCTTACTGTTCATCTGGTTAAGGAGACATAAGTTTGTGGGCCAGCTTATATGAGATGGATGTATCCGATAGAACGATATATCAAAATATTAAAAGGGTACGTAAAAAGTAGAAGTCGACTAGAAGGTTATATTGCTGAACGATACATTGTTGAAGAGGCTGCTGAATTTTGTACTGAATATATGTCCAATGTTGAATCCATAGGGCTTCCCATGTCTCGTCATTCGAGAAGAATATCAGGAGAAGGGATAATTGGAAGGAGACTGCTGACTATATCAAGGACAGAATGGGAGCAGGCACAATTGTATGTTCTGCACAATGATGATGAGGTTCAACCATATGTTACAATACACATGGATCAGTTATCTCGTTTGAACATGAATAGGAATCAAAATTGGATAACTCGAGAGCACAATCGATGTTTTATAACATGGTTAAAAAATCACATAAAGTCAAAATTTGATATAGACCCCGGATCAATTTCATAGAGATTGAGGTCGCTAGCAAAAGGTTAGAGTTTACATGTCTTTTCTTACACTGGTTATGTTTTTAACGGCTACACATTTTATACCAAAGAACAAGATGATCAGACCACTATGCAAAATAGTGGAGTCACTCTCGTAGCTGAAGCGATGCATGTCTCTAGTGCAAAAGACAAAAACCCAATATATGAAAATCTTTCATATTTTGGGGTTATCGAGTGCATATGGGAGTTAGACTACACAATGTTTCGTGTTCGCATATTTGGTTGCAAGTGGGTCGATAATAATAATGGCGTTCGGATTGATGAGTCAGGATTCTTGCTTGTTGATTTTAATAGGGTGGGATACAAAGACGAGCCTTTTATTTTAGCGTCGCAAGCTCAACAAGTGTTTTATGTCACTGGTCCTTCTGATGATAAATGGTATGTTGTCCTATCAACCAATAAAATAAGTGATGATAACAATAATGATGAAGAGGTTGGTAATGATCTTTTATTTGCAACATCACATCAACCACATGAAATTGATTCAACTGATGATGGTCTATATCTTAGAGATGATCATGACGAGGGAATTTGGATTAATCCATCGTTTCGTATTGTAAATGGACAAACAAATGTGAATCCACCAGGAAAAGAAGAAGGGCATCTTAAGGTACATGTTTAATTGTTTTATATAAGCCATGCATGTAATCTGAATTATTGTGATAAATATGCATGTAATTTGAATTGAGTGTTTTATACTAATATGACAGATTTCATATCAGAAGCTTTTGGAAGCATAAGCCTTTGTGGAAGTTGAGTTTATTGGCTTTACAATCAAATACAATTGTAATTGTTATCCATAATCAAACAATATTTTAAATGTTATTCATGTGTTTCAATTGTTTCTTTAGGAGATATTATTTTAGGGAATATTATAAGTGCAGGAGCATGAGAGGTTGCTTTGCTAGGAAGCATCTTGAGAAGTGATTGAAGAACCTACCAGGCTAGTTGTTGTCTAAGAAGGCAAGCATAACCAGTGATTCAATTAGGGCTTAAGCTTTTGGCTTTTGGATAGTTTGGTTGATGAGTCTTTATTTTGATGAGGGGTGGGGGATAAGGGTCTTTGGTGAAGTGTATGTTTATGTAAATTTGGACAATTTCAATTCTTAAGAACTATGCATGTAATAAATGTCTGAGTTACAGTCATCCAATATTGAACCCAAATAAAATAACATAAAAATAACATATTGAGGCCTTTTACAGCTCTTTTTTAAACACAAGCGCTGTACAAGGCCCTTTTAAAAATAAAATAAAGATATATTTTACAGCGCTCTTTCTAACAAGCGCTGTAAAAGGCCCTTTTAAAAATTAAATAAAGATACAATTTACAGCGCTTACATTAAAAAGTGCTGTAAAAGACTCTTGTAAAAGAACCATTTAAAAGCGCTTACATTTATGAAGTTCACTTAATTCAGATTCGAACCGAGGCCTTCCAAGTGTGAATTCTAGGGGTTAACGCTCAAGAGTAACTAATATTAAAGGAAAAATTAAATATATGACAACAAATAACTGAATGTGGAATACTGTTCAAAAATTAAATATATGTTCAATAAATAATTAAATATATGACAATATATAATTTATGGATTTCAAAAATGTGTTAATATTTATAATATAACTTTAATGTATTCAACAATAATTTTTATATTCTAAAACAAATTAATAATATTAATTAAAGTTATATTTTAAAGAATAAAATAAACGTACCTAATAAAGTAAAAAATAAAAAAGGTTATATTTGGTGTCTGATGGAGACCTTTTACAGCGCTTATTGGGAAAAGCGCTGTAAAAGAGCCTTTTAAAAAATTAAATAAGGACCCCTTTTAGAGCGCTTTTTTAACAAGCGCTGTAAAAGGCTTTCAAAATAACATTCATCAGACACCTAACAGGACCTTATCTAACAAAATTTTCTTTAAACACCTTGTACGCATTTTTTGCAAAAACACATTGTTAAACAGGCTCTTTAACAAAAACACATTGTTAACAAAAACATCAGACTCAAATCCATTTTTTGCAACATGGCAAATGAACCTGAAGACCAAGTTTCGATTTAAGAAGGAATGTAAAGAGATAAAAAGGGTGTTGAGGTAGAGATTGAATTGTTTGGAGGTTCAGCATAAAAGGAGTAAGCTTTGATGTTTGTGATGAAGATGCATAAAAGGAGAAGAGTTTGGTGAAGAGGAAGAGTTTAAAAAATAACATAACAAAACACAAAAATAACATAAAAAAACAATAAAGCCTTTTACAGCGCTTATTTGAACAAGCGCTGTAAAAGACTGTAAAAAAAACATTCATATAACATAATAAAACAAGGAAGTCTATTACAGCGCTTGTTCAAATAAGCGCTGTAAAAGACTCCCTTAAAAATAAAATAAAGAGACTTTTTACAGCGCTTATTTGAAATAAACACTATAAAAGACTTTAAAAAAACATTATGTAACATTCTCAATCAATGAGGTCTTTTACAACGCTTATTTTGGAAAAGCGCTGTAAAATAGCCTTTTAAAAAATTAAATAAGGACACCTTTTAGAGCGCTTTTTTAACAAGCGCTATAAAAGGACTAATTTTTTTAGAGCGCTCTCTGAAAAAGCGCTGTAAAAGGGTTATAAAAAAAGCGTTGTAAAAGAGTTATATATATAACAGTAACCGCTTCAGTTTCCTCTCCATTACGTAAACTACACTATCATCTCGTTCTTCTCTTTTTTTGCAAACCCTATAATCCCGTCCATTACGAACTGTATTTCTACGATCATCTCGTTCATTTCGACCCTTATTTCCATCCAAGATCATCTCTCCCATTGCTGTGACACCCTAAACCCAAATTCAAATATAAAGTAAAATGCATTAGTTTTTAAAGAGATTCACAGCGGTAATAGGTATAAATTTTTTTGTTTTTCTTTTAAACTATAAGGTTCAAGATGTCACATTTAATCTTACACAAAATGCTTGCATAAAAATTTTCAATAAAAAAAATATCCCTTAATATTAACTATAGTTGAGGTTTATTAAATAAATATTTCCCTTATAGAACAATTTTTAAACTCAAAGAAAATTAATTTCTACCTTCAAATAAAAGATAAAAATAACACAATTGATTGATCATATTTACAAAATCTGAAATTAGTTCAAAACTCAACAAAATACAAAAATTACTCCCACCTAGTATCACCTATAAAGAGCGTGGATCACCAATCGATAACCTGAAATAACTGCGCTCTCGCAAGCGCCACACACAAGCAACGAGGGGTGAGTTTCGAAATTATGTAATAGTATAAGATAAACGAGGAGAACACGCAAGTAGTCAAAACAACACAAATAAAGAGAAACATCCAAAAACATAGTATCAAAGGTTAATCTAATTCAACCACAATCAAACAGTCACAAGGATGAAATGCTATGCATGTCCTATACTCTATACTTCTTCATCATTTGGTACCATTCTACTCTAAAGTACTTGGTTAGGAGGCGTGATACTATGGCACTACAAGAGTGGACGGACAATTCATGAATGGCCAAGTCCTCATAGATCCCCTCAACTTAACCCGAGACACATATACGCAACAGTCGGGGTACTCTTGTGTTGCACGGGAGTTCCCGGCCTTAGGTAATAACCAACTAATCCACTTAGGAATTCCCTACTAGGTGTACCCCTAAGGTCTATCAGTCTTACCTTACAGTTCGACTGTAGCCCTCCACGATCAGGCTCATTCAGTTGTACTTCCCCGAATCACTAGGTTTGTCAGACCCTCCCTATATGATGACAAAATAATCCTAACTCCAAAATCTACAACACGTATCTCAGACTTACTCGATCATCACAACTCAATAAGTTTCAATATCACTTCATAATATTTCAGCATTATATATCTTTATCAGTCAATCACAATATTTGGTTTGCACTACTCACAATACACAATCCAATTGCATCAATCACATAATAAGGAATTCAATAGGTGACACATTCTAGTAATATCACAAATTCAATCAAGTAACAAAAACATTCGAGTACACATCATTCATACATTAACAATCAACATAAGATTTCATAAAATCAGACAGCATACAATCTTGATATAAATAAATTCACGGCAATTCTATAGGTTACTAGATTATTTTTTAATCCTCACTATTACCATTCACATTTTATTAATTAATTATATTACTCAGATGGGCTCAACCATATGTAGTAAGCCCCGAATGAACATTTGGGAATTTTAGCATTCCCGTTCATCTCACGTTATTTTATACTCATAAAATCGAACCTCATCCCACCCCTTACCTCGACTGAAGATTCCGTCCAATGAATATGATTTGCTAACGAGTCGTTTCTTTATCGATCGTCGTCTCTAATAGTCCGCGAGAGAATTAAAACCACACAACCACAAAATACAACTAAATTACTTACTATGAATAAATGAATAAATAAATAACAAAATAAATAATAAAAAAAGTAAGTAAATGAATAAATACATAATAAATAAATAAATAAATAAGTAAATGAATGAATAAATAATAAAATAAATAAATGATAAAATAAATAATAAATAAATAAGTAAATGAATAATAAAATATTAAATAAATAAATGAATAAATAAATAATAAAATAATAAATAAAGAAATAACAAAATAAAATA
>JBBPBS010000451.1:1324602-1347882 GCA_037974835.1 Cicer judaicum
CATAAAAAGAAATTTAAATAATAAAGGTCTAAATAACAACAACAATACTAAAATACGAGGCTTAATATGATAGCAATCCGTATATATTATTATTATTTTAAATAAAATAAATAGGTCTAATATCAATTATCAATGATTTTAATTTACATAACTACAAAGACAACAAAATACACGTAAAAAGATTATTACATCACAAGAAACACATGTATAAAAAAATATCACTACTTTATAATAATAATAATAATAATAAATTATGGTATAATAATAAATTAGGGTGTTACAATTCTATCTCTCTTAAAAAAATTTCGTCCTCGAAATTTAAGAAAAACTATGACCAACTATCATCTAACTTAACATCTCCATGTGTTTTTAGGATTTCTAAAATTTAAACTTAGTTCCTATGGAATACAAGAAATATATATACCAAGACCTTTATAATTCTTATGAAGGTTAATATCTTAAAATAACTAGTATTTGAAAGACTAACTCACTATACACTTCAAAATGTAATCATACTCTACTTATTGACAATGCTAAAATATAATATTCTAGGATTACTATAAAATATGAATATGAACATCACATTTATCTCTAGTAAACAAGAATTCACTCCTCATATACTCTCTCCAATTATATCCCATAAACTCATATTCTTCAACCACTTCATCTATTTTTAACAACCTATACGGTACACGATTATATACACTTGAACTACTATACTACTACATGGTCAAATCACAAGTTAGTCCAACTCTTTCCGAGTCTAAACCCCCCATACATCCACTTCGTATTGACAATGCTCTAGTCTTTTCAGACAACAGCTACAAGTATCATTTATCTCAAACTCCATTTACATATAGTGTTCATATCTTTCTTAGTTCGACGATTATATTTTTAAAGCTGCACATTATCTATTATCTAAGGTTTGATATGGTCACTAAAATAATAATGAAATAATATAATTTATTATAATTTACTATTATTTATTAATTAAATATTTAGGGTGTTACGAATTCAGAATTAATTTAAATCCATTAATTTCGTTTATGGTGGAATCAATTTTATTACTTAGGCTATTAATATAAATTATTAGGCTATTATATGGAGTATTAAACTTAATGACGGCATCATCATCATTATTGTATTTAATAAATAATTAATATAGTTATTTTATATTTATATACTTAAATAAAAAGAAATTTAAATAATAAAGGTCTAGATAACAACAACCATACTAAAATACGAGACTTAATATGATAGCAATCCATATATATTATTATTACTTTAAATAAAATAAATAAGTCTAATATCAAGGATTAAAGCAAGGAGCAATGGCACCAAGTTTGAGGTTATACTATACTATACTCTGTTTGATGTGTATTTTTTTAGCTTTTTTAATAGCATGTAATTAACATATGAGTTTATTAGGTTGGCTGGAATGAGAGTGGTCAGCCAATGACCCCAACAGCTCTATGTTTGTAAGCTATATTGAGGCTGTTGTTCGTCAAAATATCCCTATTACGATTGACGATTGGAGAGATAAGGCGTTGAAGGATGCCAAAGATATAATATCGAATGACATTCAAGTAAATTTTTTTATCCACTCTTTTGTCATTTATAATTTTTTTCATTGAAATACTTTACTTATAATTTTTTTCATTGCAGACGACTTTTGTTCTTGATGAGGGACGAAAGAGTTACGTTTTGAGAGTTGCTGGGAAAATCCATTGGGGATTTAGATCTCATCTCTCAAATTTCTATCTAAAAGATAGAGAAGGAAACACAACTGTTGAACCTCCAAAAATATATCAACATTATATATCAAACGATGAATGGAAAGCATTTGTTTCCAAACGTTCTGACCCCGCATTTGTCGTAAGTGATCAATTTATTAGCATTTGTGTGTTTTATTATTCATATTCGTAGCGTATTTTAAATTTTTACACAATTGCTATTTTTTTATATAGAATATTAGTAAGGCAAATCGTGAACGGGCAAGCAATTCGACGCACCCATACAAAAAATCACGTATGGGATATGCACGTCTAGAGCAAAGACTTGAAAGTAATTAAACATCACTTTTATATAATGAGGGAATTTGTATTATAAACTATAGTGTGTAACTAATTTGTATTATTTTGTTTATGATATTAACAAATAGCGACAAGACACCCAATCCGATCAACCATTGGGTCGTCATATATTATGGAAGGAAGCTCGTGTAAATAAAGACGGGGTGGTTGATAATGAAAATGTCAAAAAAATTGTAGAACTTTGTGCAAGTATATAATCACTTTAATATTTTTTAATATTGTATTTATCACTTGAATACTTTTTAATACTGTATTTTAAAAATGCTATTGAACTTATCTTTTTAATGTTACATGTATTTTAGGAGACCATCAACAAAGTTCTAAAAATGAAGAGGGCAGCAAGACTAGTTGCAGGGACATTATGGGCAAAGTTTTTAATGTCCCTGAGTATTCTGGTCGAGTTAGGGGGAAAGGATTTGGCGTAACTCCCAAAGGCTTTTTTCCTTAATAGAAGCGCCAAAAACCTTCCAACGAGGAAGTCTTAGAGAAGCTCAGAATCCTATCAGAGCAAGCGGCACTCTTGGTGAATACGAATAAAGACAAGCAACTTCCAGATCAGCTCCAACGTGAAATACAAATGGAGAGTGAAATCGCGAGTTGCAACGTCGGTTTGAAAAGTATTCCCGAGGTAATTAATTACTTACTTTAATTACTTATGCATTAAACAATATTATATATTAACTGTACTTATGTTTTAACTATTGATTTAGGGTGTCACTTCATGTTTCCTATACTTGTCCTCGCCTACTCATCGGAAGGTAGGAAAAGGAAAATTGTACAATACTTTGGGAGAAGTATTGCACAATACTCTGATCCCTGCGGGCCATGTCAAAGTATCGCCTATTGTTGCTTTCGAACCAACTGCACCGTTGCCGATACCGTACAACGACAGAGATATGTAGACATTGGGCGACGCTATTGGTAGTTACGTGGCATGGCCCACAAACCTTGTTGCCCTCGATAAAATGCCTCCCATAAACGAATCAGTCACATCTCCCGAAAAGGTTTGTCACGTTTATTGCATAAGGTTTTGTCAATTTTTTAAGATTCAATAAACTAACATTTAACCTCATTTTTGTAGATCTAAATAAATAAACCACCCGCACATCCAAAAAAAGGCAGTAAACCTTAACAATTGGAGGTTAATAAAGCTGCCAAACCACAAAGGCTGCCGGGTAATAAAGCTACTGCCAAACTTGCAGCAAGAAAAAAACTGGATCGGGGAAAATCGGTCGCCGCTGCTGCTCCTAAATTAAGTCAGCCATGCCTTGGTAAATACGGGGCATGTCTTGACATCCAAGTAAAAAAGAACATGGGCAGCAGCGACAATTCGCGCATCGTACCCATGAATAAAGATATAGTCGGAGATGAGTATGATGAATTTCTTGAAAAGGAGTACATATACGAACTTCTCGAACATAAGGAGCTCAGTTCTACTGTAATGATCTTGTACATAAGGTAAAAAATACTTCTAATTTAATTGCATTTATTGGTAATTAATTAAATGTATTGGTAATTAATCTAGTTTAAAATTTTCATTGAAGATTTTTGTATGAGAAGGTCGTGTGGACGATGAAATTGTCAAAAAAATACTCATTCTTGTGTCCGCACAAGATGTCGATGTGGAAACTCGATCTAGACAATGTAAAGAAAAATATTGTAGATATGTTATTAGCAAATAGAGAAAAGGATAAATTGTTCTTCGCACCATATAATTCAGGGTACGAAATTTTATCTTTCTTAATTGATTACAATTTAATTTATTAGTTGTGTATAAACAAAATTGCTTAACCAATTTTTTGTTGATGTAGGGCACATTGGGTGCTATTTGCAATCAATGGGGTCTCTTAAGTTATATACTATTTGGATCTCATGCATGGCGATTACAACAATCACTCCGAAGTAAAGACTATGCTCGACACGTAAGTAATATTCATTTATTTCTTACATATATATATATATATATATAATGTGTTTGTTCATGCTATAATAATCACATTTATTCATTCAATAGTGCCTTAAAAGTTTATTGAGCTCATAGAGGTGATATAGTGTCGAAGCAAAAGTCTAATAACATTACATGGATCCCAATAAAGTGCCCTCGTCAAACAAACAACATCGACTGTGGGTATTACGTATTGAGATTCATGAAAGAGATTGTTGTCAAGAATAAAACTATTATCCCAGAAACGGTACTGTATTTTCATTATATGATTTTCATATATAAATTATCTATATATTTGATACTAACTTAATATAATATGTTCAATTTTTATATTGCAATACTTTGACAATTCCAGTCCATCATATTCTGAGCAAGATCTGATGGAATTAAAGGAAGAATGGTGTTAGTATGTGCTTGAAATGAAAATTATTTGATTTTCTGGGAAATGGCATGCTGCTGGGCAAGGGATCTGAATATTATATGGTAGCTAGTGCATATTCTGTATATTTTTTAAGTTATTATATGTATATGATCATAGGACAATATATAAACATGCATATGAATATGTTGTAAATTAGGTTCAATGTATATGTAGTTACTTATGTTGTACATTACTGTGTTACAAGATAATATATATGTATCATATTGTGGGAACTGCCTGTTACAAGGTAATATATATGTATCATGTTGTAACTTACTGATTTTGGTTGTGTTCTGTTTTCTGGTTCAAAATTATTTTGGATAAAAAGATAAAAGACAGCGCTTTATAAAAAAAATGCCATAAAAAGCTAAAAAGCGCTTTTCCAATATATATAAGACTTTAAAAAAAAATACACATGTTACAGCGATTTTTTGAAAAAGCGCTATAAAATGTGCATTGGGTGTACCTTTTACAGCGCTTTTTTTAAAAAGCGCTGTAAAAGGTACACCAAAATATGAATTTTGGGTATGCCTATTACAGCGCTTTTTCCAAAAAGCGTTGTAAAAGGTACACCAAAATATGAATTATGGGTATGCCTATTACAGCGCTTTTTACAAAAAGCGTTGTAAAAGGTACACCAAAATATGAATTATGGGTATGCCTATTACATCGCCTTTTACAAAAAGCGCTGTAAAAGGTTCACCAAAATATGAATTATGGGTATGTCTATTACAACGCTTTTTACAAAAAGCGCTGTAAAAGGTACACTAAAATATGAATTATGGGTATGCCTTTTATAGCGTTTTTTACAACAAGCGCTGTAAAAGGTGCATAACAAGCGCACATTATATTTACATGATTTATAGCGCTTTTTTAAAAGCGCTGTTGTATCTTTTACAGCGCTCGATTCCACAATATTTTTTTTTTTGAAAAAGCGCTGTTAAAGGCTAGTTTTGGCGTAGTGTTTGAGGGGTTACGACTCTTGTAATTTCTAATAAATTTTAAAAAATTCATTTGTGAATCTTGTTTAGTAAACAAATGGTGATATGATTAATTTTGGATGAATGTAGTACATAGAGATGGTGTAATTATTGTTGACTAGGTACTATTTAATGTTTAAAATTAAAATTTATTATATTAATTCATTTAATCATTAAATTAAAACTTAAAATTAATTAATAAACCAATAAAATTATAAAAATTCAATAATATTCATCTTCAATTCTAATTTCTTCATTTTCAAATCACATATGATTCAAACTTTAAAAATTTTAATCTCTAATTTTTCTTACAAAGCATCTATAATTGAAATATATAGATTATTATAAGAGAGAACATTGAAAGAAAGCATATTACTTATTCCTCCAATATATTGTTGGCTTAAAACGATCATAAATCCAGCTATTTTGTATGTTGTCGGTTGTCCTCAGGTACTATTCATACAACAATTCGAATAGTTATATTTTTTAGGACTAAAATCAGAGATATTTAGAAACTTTCTTATGAGTTTGACTAAAAATTTATGAAGTCAGTCACGACAGAAGCAGCCAAGAAGCAACACTTGAATAAAATCATAATAAAAATAATAAAGAAAGCACATCACTAGTATATAGGAGAATTTCTATTCGTTCCCAAGACAATGTATATTATTACTTGCTTCTTCACTATTCATAATAAGTAAGTATGACAATAGTCTATATATTATAGCTATAGGTGTGGTGCAAGAAAAATGAGATTATAATTTTTTAAATTTTTATATAGATTTGAGAATTTATGATTTAAAAATAAATAAATTATAGTCAAAGATAAATGTTGTTGAGTTTTTATTAAAAAATTTAAAATTTGAAGATGAATAATTAATTCTATTGAAAATGAAATGCATAGCATATATCTCATAGTCATGTAATAACTAATGTGTTAAAAAATGTAAAATAGAGCATAGACTATAATATTGCATGAATGAATTATAATAAGATTGATGATGTACATCGTCAAAGCATGAATATGTTAATACAAAAGATTACATTGCACAACATAAAATTACTCACCCGATTAATAAATCAATTGAATTTATATAGGTCAAAGATTTTGAGTTTCTCAAAAAAAAATGTTTAAATTTATATTTGATAATAAGATTGCTCAATCAAATAAACTAAGCAAAAGGCTCAAAGACAGAACTAGAAGGGGACCACCACAGGCCATACCCATGTTCCCACAAATTTTATAAATATTATTAGTATTTTATAATAATTTTTGTCTTTATATTTATTTTTTTATAAATTTTATAAGATATTTTTTAATATATTTTTTCTTTTCAATATATTGAACGTAATAATTTTTTTTTCTGTAATCGTAAAAAAAAGTGGCTTGATTAAAATACACTGTAAAAATAGAGTATATGAGGAATTTATAATAATAAAGAGAAACTCACAGTTATAATCGTAGTCAGGGTCGTGACAATGTTTTTGGAAGTCTTATTCATATTTAAAAATTGAACTCTTAAAATTACAAAACTCTAAAATCTAAATTTAATTTTTATAAATTTAGTGATGAATGGTGGCGTCTCGTAGACACTAGCTGCTGTCACATATTCCCCTTGATGGAAAATTGGATTTTAATATAGACATAAGGTGTAAATCTAAAAAGTGGTATTCATTCTAGACATAATGTATAAATATAAAATTTTATAGTGTTTAAATTATAAAATTAAGATATCAATACAGTTTTTCAAAAATTAAAATATATTATATAAAAATGTTTGAAATCTTCTCTAATTAGAGATCTCATATCAATATTTTGATTGCATGGATTGATATTTGATTGCATATATGGATTATTTGATTGCATATATGGATTGATAGTCAGCTTAGATACTTTTCACAAATTCACAATTTGTCTTTAATTAAAAAATATACTATAATAATGAGTAGTTACCAATAGTATCCTAGTTTAAAAATAATAATAGCTTCAAAATTGTCAAGGTAGCAAGTTCCAAAATTCAATAGTTGATTGATATTTGGTATAAACTAAATTACTAAAAATAATTTTTCGTTACTTTACAATTTTGGGAAGTTATCAATAAAGCAAAATATTAATAGATGACAAATGGTAAATTTGCCTTAGATATATACTACTATTCGCGTATTTATGATGTTTTTAACAATCTTGCATATTATAAATCATATTCATACGGTATAAAGAATTTTAAGATACATTTTTAGTTCTTTATGTTTAGTCTAGTTCTTCGCTTAAGTTATTTAATTTTTTTTATTTCATCATTTAAGTGACACATTGTTTGTAATATTAGATTTTTATGTTTTAGTTTCTTTGCATAAATGTCTTTTTTTTTTAAGATTTCAATAAAAAAATGTCATGCAGCGATTATAATGTTAACGTGTATTTAACAATCCACGTACGATAATTATAAAAATAAATAATTTTCATATTGGTTATTTTAAGCTTTGGCTAAATGCACCTATGGTTTTCTAAATTTAATCTATTTTTCGCTTAGCTCGAATCTTGATCTTGTTCCTCATCACTGTCTTCCTGGCCACCATCTTCCTGATCTTCTACAACATCTTAAAAAATCCTATATAAAACAGAAAACTTGTAATTCCAATAGAAAAATAAAAAACTTTGACCGTGTGAATTAGAGAAAACTCAAAACCAGAAATTTATCTTTCTAACAAGAATTAAATAATGAGTTGTTACAAAAAAGTGATATCAAACTGTACATCACTATTCAAAAAATAGTATTTTACAACGCTTTTTTCAAATCATTTACAACGCTTTTTCAAAAAATTAAGCGCTCTAGTATCGAGCACCTTAAAAAGATACAACTCTTTAAAATAACAAAGCGCTGTAAATCCCTTTTAAAAATGCGCTGCTTGTTGTACTAGTTTTACAACGCTTCTTTGAAAACGTTGTAATATGTGCATTTTTTTGCACGTTATTACAACGCATTTTCAAAAAAGCGTTGTAAGAGGTGCATTCTTATGTTTTTCAATCAAGTGCTATAATAGGTGCATTCTTATGTTTTTCAGAAAAGCGTTGTAATAAGTGTATTCTTATTCTATTTTTATTAGAAAACGTTGTAAATGGAATTTTTCTTGTTTGTATAAATAGGTTTTTTATGACATTTTTTTAGAAAATGCTGTGTTTTAATTTTTTTCCAAAATCATTTTAATCCAACAATCAATTTACATTCAGTTTTGATCCAATAATCATTTTTCATCCAACAATCAGTTTACAATCAGTTTTCATCCAACAATCATTTTCACAACAACAGAACTACATAATTTTATAATTTTACATATATATTCACAACATGCAGAACCAAAACTATATAACTTTACATTACATATTCACAACAGAACCAAAACTATATAACTTGACACAATAACATATTATTTACATTTATACATTCAAAAAAACACAGAAGTATATAACTTTACATATTCGTTACATTTTCTTATTCACAACCTTGCAGCATGCCAATTTTCCAACAAATCAAATAATTTTTAGTTCGATCACATATTTACACCAGTCTTCCTTTATTTTAGTTAGATCTTCTTTAGAGTATGTTGAACTGGAATTATCAAAGTAATGTGCGATATAAAACTTGAACATAAATAAGTTATAATCAAATATATACATATTTTATATATGAAAATCAAAATATAATGAAAATACCGTACCATTTCTAGGATTATAGTTTGATTCATAACAACAATCTCCATCATGAATTGCAATATATAGTACCTGCAATCTATGTTGTTAGTTTGACGAGGGCACTATAAAATAAAACATATAAGTTAATAAATGTTTGTGCATTGATTGTTAATGAAATTTTAAAGTCATATATTTCAAACCATTATTGGAATCCATGTGATGTTATTTGACTTTTGCTTCAACACTGTAGCACCCCTTTGAGCTCAGAAAACTTGTAAAGCACTATCAAATAAATTTGATCATTATAGCATTAACAAACACATTATATATATATATAATATATATATATAGCATTGATCAATTCGATACCATACTAAATGTCCTTCTAATTCATCTTCTCTAACATGTTTTCCAAAACAAAATTTTACACAAGGACAAACGACTCTATTTGGATCTTTTGCATTATTCACTGCAAACTCAACAACTGCTTCACTCGATTTTCATACTCTTTTGAAAATTGATTGACAGACAATCATTTCCGGTCCATTTTATATGACCTATATAAATGTAGTTACTAAAATAATAAGCCATTGATAACATTATACCAATATATAGTACACATATCTAATATAGTACACATATCTAACATTATCCATTATACTAATAACGTTAATAAATACAGTATCTGGGACAATGTATCCAATTTTTTTTAAAGGAGGAGCAGTAGATGGGCATAGAGTAGAGGAGATGATAGTTCGCAGAGTAGAGGAGATGAGGGTTCATAGGGTTAAATTTGTTTTAATTTTTTATTTATTTATTTAAAGTAAATTATTTGTATTTAAAGTGAATGATTTTACAGTGCTTATATAATAAGCGCTCTAATAGTTCCCTTCATTTGTGTTTAAAGCGCTCCAAAAGCACTGTAAAACGTTATGTGAGGACGCTTCATTTTACATCGCTTTCGAAGAAGCGTTGTTAAAGCCTTGTAAACATTATGTGCAAGCGCTATGTGACGCTATATGACCCTACTACAGCACTTTTTCTAAAGCGCTTGTCAAAAAAGCAATGTTGTATCATCCGTTATTTTTAAAATATAATACAACAGCGTTGTATTTTATAAGCGCTATAAAAGGCGCGCTATAAAATGTCATTTTTGGCGTAGTACATCCACTCTAAATGTCTAGTAATTAGTGTTATAATTGAGTCTTTTGTTCACTCCATATTTAATATTTTTCATGATATATTTTTTGTTGCACAAACTATTAGTTTTTTTTTAATGGGTTTCAACGAGGGGATTCAAGCTACATGTTTTTTCTTCTTTCAACAAAACAAGTTAAACTCTTCCTCAAATGCTTCATCTTGTTCACCATCAACCTTCATCGTAAAATTTAAATAAAAAATCCAAAATATCCCAATATAATTAAAAGCAAATATGGTATTAAAACCTAAAAATGTCTAAAAATATGAATTTGAATCTCCGCTTGAAAATTTAGATTTAGAGTGGAAGATGATCTAGAAAAATAAGGACTAATAAATCAAACCAAATAAAATTTAAATGATCGATTCAAAAAAATAAAAACAGAAAGGGTTAATGTTGGACATTTGCTTGTTTTTGATATTATTGACAAACATACATCATTAAATAAATCTGACATTGTAAACTGAGAAAAATTTCAGGACCAACAACTCAACCCTACAAACTTGAGACAATTGCTTGGAACTTAAGAAATCAAAAAAAGCTTGAAGATTCACAGGCAAATCGATTCGTCAAATCGATTCTGTAACAGGGTTGAATGAAATTATGCAGTCTGGGATTAAGCAATCGATTGGCACAATTGATTTGCACATTTAAGCATGATATCAATCGATTAGGCAAATCGATTGGTACATCTATCAAAAAATAAATTGTGCAAGTGAGAGAGCCAGCTAGCCTCAAATCGATTAGGCAAATCGATTGGTTAATTTACCAGGACTGAACTGATTGCTCACATCGATTAGACAAATCGATTGGTATATTTACTAAAATTAAAATGTGCAAGTCAGTAGCCTGCCTTGCAATCAAATCGATTTGGCATATCGATTGAGCCAATCATATCCGTTTTGATAATTGTCTATATCGATTGGGATAATCAATTTCGAATGTCACCGAGCCAAACCAACAATGAGCAAATCGATTGGATACATCGATTTACCCAAATTAACTTCAAAATGAATTTGGTCTGGGACATACGCAATCGATTAGCACAATCCACAAAATCATTTATGTTGAAATAAGTTTGGCATCAATTGACTGGGTAAATCGATTGAATGAACCAAACAATGTAATGAGCTTTAGACTTAAATCCACAATTGATTAGACACATCGATAATGTTGTTTTAAATCAATTTTGTATCTTGTCAAATTGATTGGGCAAATCGATTCATGTAAATCACTGTGTCTCTAGAACCAGTAAAATCGATTGACCAATTCGATTGGTACAAAAGTTTTTAGAAATAGTGATGGATTAAGGATTATGTACATGGTTGCATCGATTGGGCACATCGATTGTTTTGATCTCGTTGTTGGAACAAAACACCACAAATCGATTGTGCACATCGATTCAAATATGAACATTCATCCAAGTCTGAAGAACTCAGGTAAACTAATCGATTAGGTAAATCGATTAGTATGTGCAGTTTCAAGATTCAAGAAAAACATGATTCGCGAAATCGATTGGACAAATCGACTAACATGCTTTACAACTTTAAGAAATCGATTGGCCTAATCGATTGACACGTTGTTTTTTCTGAAACTATATAAACTGCATTTACTCATTTCTTCTCAAATACACATACAACTAGTGAATAATAATTTTGACAATACACCTTCACTACATACACAATACTACTAATCCTTTCTCAACTGATATTACTTTGAATATCTTTTTCAGCCTTAAACAATCTACATTGGTGATCAACAAGGATTGAAAAAGACAAAATTGAGAAAGATAGCTTTGAGAAGAATGAAGATCAAGAACGTTGTATATTTGATCAATTGTAATTTCTGTAATTCAAATTCTGTAACGAAATTACTTTGAGAAAATCCAGTTACAACTGGTAGTGATCTTTTGTGATTGACGGATCTCATCAAAAGGACACTGGACTGAAATCTTGGAAGAGTTTGTGGGAGATAAACTCTGGGATTCAGGGAGAGAAGATTAGAATAGAAAATAATAGTTTAAGATTGATAGGCGAGGAGCTGGAACATCTGTAAACTGATTCTAAGACATTCTAGTGAAAAGGCTAAGACCGGGTTTGATCTTAGGACTGGATGTAGGCCGTCACAAAGCGGCTGAACCAGTATAAATATCTGCGTACACTTTTCTTTCCCTTATCTCTTTTAGATTTATGCAATTATTGTGTTCTTGATATTGATCGAATGCATGATAAAGATTCTGTGATAGATAGCTTTGCATGACAAATTTTTTTGACATGGCTGCATGAAAATCAATATCTTGAATACAAATTGTTTTTGATGCACTTCTCCATATAATCAATAACTAATATTGCTTGACATTCTTTAAAATTGATTATTAGGGATCTTCCGCAATCTTGTGTTTTGTAAATTTACAATTTATAAAACTGCTACGCATATTGTTAGAATAGATATACTTTTTGCATACATTTCCATAAAACTGAGGCCTGAATTACCATCAATTGGTATCAGAGCCAGCTTTTGTAAGAGTAACTCTCATCAAAAGAACATGGCCTCTGATTTCCTCGGAGAGGGTGCGTCGTTAGCAAGGCCCCCTGCCTTTAATGGTGTTGCATACATGTATTGGAAACAACGCATGTTAATTTTTCTTGAAGCTAGTGGTATTGACATTCTTGATGTTGTAGAGAATGGACCTTTTGTGCCAACCATAGTAGGTACTGGTGAATCAGCAATCTTAAAGCCTAAAAGTGACTGGTCTGAAGATGACAAAAAGAAAGTTGGGTACAACGCCAAAGCCAAGAACATTATAACTGTAGCCTTGAGTCATGATGAATTCTTCAGAGTCTCAAATTGCAAGACAGCAAAACAGATGTGGGATACACTTCAGTCTAAATCTGAACTAGTTGAACTAGTTGACAGAAAATGAAAATGATTGTCGTTGAAAGCCCAAACACATCAGTCTAAATCTGAACATGGGAGTAGCTCAGATGAATCCAACAGTGAGGATAATGAAGAACTTGAACTGGGGTTACTTGTCAAGAAGTTTAAGAAATTTCTGAAAAAGAAAGACAGCAAATTCAGAAAACAACCTAGCTCAAAGAACAATGACAGTAAGACAATCACATGCTATGAATGTGGAAAAACTGGTCATATAAAGGCTGATTGTTACAAGCTGCAGAACAAAAACAGAAATTCCAAAACTAAAGGCAAGGAACCAGCTCAGAAAAGCAGAAAAGCCTACATTGCATGGAATGACCTTGAAGAATCCTCCACATCTTCAGAAACTGAAGAAGCAAATCTGTGTCTCATGGCTAACACGGATTCTGAATCAGAAAGTGAGGTAAGTTCACAATATAATCCTTCCTTTGATGAACTGCAAGATGCATTTAATGAACTGCATGCTGAATATGTTAAATCTGTTAAGCAGTTAGTTAGCACAAAGAAAATGCTTGAACAACAGTGCATGTTGCATGATCAAATGACAACTGATTATAGAAAAATTGAAGACTTATGTGAACAATTAAAAAGAGACTCACATGATAAATCTGCCAAATGCATTGATCTTGAAAATTCTATTGCATTATTGAAGTCTGATTTATTGAAATTCTCTAGTAGCAAGGATAAACTGAATGATATTCTTAGCAACCAGAGAAATGTCAATATAAAATCTGGACTTGGTTTTAACAAGAATATGCATGTTAATAAGAACAGAACTAAACATGGAATAGGATATGGTAATGTTAATCATCACCAGAAATTTGTTAAGTCCAGTCACATGCATAATGCCTTTGTCAAACCAAAACAGTATGTATCCTCTGCTGTTACTTGTCATTTTTGTTGTAGAAAAGGACACTATGTTTACAATTGCAAATATAAAAGACTTGCTAACAGAGGATATAAACAGATTTGGAAGTTTAAGACACAAGATGTTGAAACTCACCCCCCAAGACCCAATTTAAGTTGGGGACCTAAATTGAAATTTTAATTTTATTGCAGGTATGCTTGAGATCCACGAAAAATCAATAGTATCTTGACAGTGGATGCTCAAAGCATATGACAGGGGACAAGTCAATGTTTATGTCCCTAAACCTGAAAGCAGGTGGATTTGTAAAGTATGGCGATAATAACAAGGGCAAGATCTGCGGTGAAGGTAACATTGGCAGCGAATCAACTGCTATAATTAAAAATGTCTTATACGTGGAAGGGCTGAAACATAACCTTCTAAGTATCAGTCAGCTGTGTGACAACGGTTTTCAAGTAAGCTTTTCACCACTCTCTTGCACAATTGAAAACAAAACTGATAAAAGCATGAAATTGGTAGGTGATAGAGTTAACAATATCTATATGCTGGATTTAACTGTTGTACCTACTGATTCTGTTTGTTGCTTATTATCAAATGCTGATGAAACATGGTTATGGCATAAACGTATTGCACACATTCATATTGATCATTTGAATAAACTTGTTAGCAAACAACTAGTCATAGGACTCCCTGACAAGAAGTTTACTAAGGATAGGTTATGTGCTGCTTGTGAACAAAGTAAACTTGTCAAAACCTCTTTTCCCCCAGTATACTTGGTCAAAACCGATAAGGTTTTGCAGCTGCTTCATATGGATCTCTTTGGTCCTTCTCAGGTGAGAAGTTTTGGTGGCAATTTGTATGGTTTTGTACTAATCAATGATTATTCTAGATTCACATGGACATTCTTTCTGACTCATAAAAGTGAAGCTTTTTCTATTTTTAAAAAGTTTGCAAATTTGGTACAAAATGAAACAAGTCAGAAAATTATGTCTATCAAAAGCGATCATGGAGGAGAATTCCAAAATGATGCTTTTGATACATATTGTGAACATAATGGTATTCATCACATGTACTCAGCCCCTAGGGCACAATAGCAAAATGGTGTAGTTGAAAGGAAAAATAGGTCTTTGGAGTAATTAGCTAGGACCATGCTTAAGGACTCCAAGGTACCTAAATTTTTCTGGGCTGATGCAGTTTGCACTGCCACACATGTTGTCAATAGGGTCTTGATTAGACCAATCCTTAGGAAAACTCCATATGAGTTATATAAGGGTAGAAAGCCAAATATTTCTTACTTTAGAGTTTTTGGTTGTAAGTGCTTTGTTTTGAACAATGGTAAGGAACACCTGGGTAAGTTTGATCCTAAGGCAGATGAGGGTATCTTTCTAGGTTATTCCCAAACTAGCAAAGCCTACAGAATCTACAACAAAAGAACAAAGACCATAGAAGAGTCAGTTCATGTAAAGTTTGATGAATTTTTTAAAGAAAACTTGAACAAAACTCCTTCTATAGTTGATGCATCTTTGGATGATAATGTAGAATCTGAACCATTAGAACCAGAGGTAGTTGCAACCCCATCCAATAGTGACTGTGTTGAACCTATTACAGTAGATGAGTTACCTAAGGAGTGGAAGTTCAATAGAAACCATCCCATAGATAACATCATAGGGGACATCTCTAGAGGAGTGGCAATCAGGAGAAACCTTAGCCATTTTTGTAACCTTACAGCCTTTGTATCTCAGATTGAACCTAAGAACATTAAGGAAGCCTTACTAGATAGTGAGTGGATACTTGCTATGCAAGAGGAGTTGAACCAATTTGAGAGAAACCAAGTTTGGATTCTAGTACCTAAACTAGAGGATAAGCACATCATAGGAACGAGATGGGTGTTTAGAAACAAACTAGATGAGAATGGTGTGATCACTAGAAACAAAGCTAGGTTAGTGGCCAAGGGTTACAATCAGGAAGAAGGGATAGATTTTGATGAAACCTATGCCCTTGTAGCTAGGTTAGAAGCCATTAGAATCCTGTTGGCTTTTGCGTGTATCATGGACTTCAAACTCCATCAAATGGATGTGAAAAGCGCCTTTCTCAATGGTGACATCCAAGAGGAAGTGTTTGTTAGCCAAACACCTGGTTTTGAAAATCCTGATTTTCCTAATCATGTGTACAAGCTAACAAAGGCTCTCTATGGATTGAAACAAGCTCCTAGAGCTTGGTATGAGAAACTTAGCACTTTCCTCATTCAACAAAAATTTGTAAATGATATATTGCTAATGAAAATGATATATTGCTGGTCCAATTTATGTGGATGACATAGTATTTGGATCAACCAATAACAAGCTTTGCAAAGACTTTGAAAATTTAATGAAAGGTAAATTTGAAATGTCTATGATGGGAGAACTCTCCTATTTTCTGGGATTTCAAATTAATCAAAGCAAGCTTGGAATCTTCATTAGCCAAACAAAATATTGCAATGATTTAATAAATAAGTTTTGTTTTGATAAGTACAAATCCATTGATACACCTATGAGTTCAGCTAGTAACCTAGACAGGGATGAGATGGGAAAACCAGTAGATATTTCCAAGTATAGGAGCATGATAGGATCTTTACTGTACCTTACTGCAAGCAGGCCTGACATTATGTTCAGTGTTTGCTTGTGTGCCAGGTTTCAGTCAAATCCTAAAGAATCTCATCTTAGTGCAGTTAAGAGGATTTTCCGGTATCTTATAGGAACTAGGAATCTCGGCTTATGGTACCCTAGAGGATCTACATGTTCATTGGTTGGTTTTTCAGACTCAGATTTTGCTGGATGTAAGTTGGATAGGAAGAGTACCTCAGGCACTTGTCACCTACTTGGCAACTCTCTTGTATCATGGTTTAGCAAGAAGCAAATGAGTATTGCACTTTCTACTGCCGAAGCGGAATACATAGCAGTCGGGAGCTGTTGTGCTCAGATTCTTTGGATGAAACAACACTTATTGGACTTCGGTGTGGACTTAGGAACCGTGCCTATCATGTGTGATAACACAAGTGCTATATGTATCACTAAGAATCCAGTGATGCACTCCAGAACCAAGCATATTGAAATTCGGCATCACTTTATTCGAGATCAGTTTCAAAGTGGGAATATTAAGCTGGAATATGTCAACACAACTGAGCAGTTAGCAGACATATTCACCAAAGCCTTGCCAAAGGACAGCTTCCATTACATCAGGATGAAACTGGGCATAATAGATCCAAGTGAGATCTAAATTATGTGCCAAATCGATTGCCCATGTCGATTTGACCCATAATATATCTATTTGTCTCAGTTTGAACACTCGAAATCATTTAGGGAAATCGATTGTGTCTATTATGTTTGAGATTTCCAGTTAAATGAATCGATTTGAATAATCGATGTTGATACAAGTTACATTCTGGACTGATATGACAGAGAAACGAACAAGCTCGAAATCGATTTGGGAAATCGATTTACAGTGTACAAATCGATTTGGGGAATCGATTATTACATCTGATGTGAGATTTTCATTTGACAATCGATTTGGGAAATCGATGCTGATATGTATTGCATTTCTGAGCTGTAATTTGGTGTTACTGAATTGGCTCGAAATCGATTTGGTAACTACTAATCGATTAGGGCAATCGATTAGCAATATTACCGTTGGAGTATTTTTACTAGCCGTTACATCCCTTATTACTTTAACCTTTTAACTTCCCCAGTAACGGTAGGATAAATCGATTGACCCAATCGATTCGCACTTCAGTGAGTATATAAACAACAGTGCTCAATCGATTTTCATCACAGTTAACCCACACTAAATCGATTCTACCTCAGAATTTCATACATTCACTTTGTGTTTCAAGCACTGTTCATCACCTCCTTCAATCTTACTCCTTACTATCTTACATACACTAAAATGGCAAGAGTGAAGCAAACCCAACCAAGAACTCCATCTCCATCATCATCATCATCAAGTGGAAGAACTCCATCACCTCCTCCTACCTTGACTAAACGAGTTCCAATACCTACTCACAAAATTCTGGCCAAAGATAAAGGAAAGAGTATTGCTACTGATCAAGGGAAGACCAACAAGTGAAAAGAGCCGCCTACGGAAAAACTTCTTGCTGATGCAATGAAGGAAATTGCGAGTAAGAAGAAGAAGAAGAAGAAAAGCACTCCCTTTTCTCCACAGAAGAAGGTTCCAGCAAAAACCAAGACTATAGAAGTTCCTGAACTGCCTCCGGCATTTCTTAAATGGAAAATACACGAAGCACGCTACATGGACTTCGCCTACTTCGATGAAGACGGGTTCGCTTTCCAAGATCATCTACGGTTTCACGGTTTAGAAGCCTTCCTCTCCTGCTCACTAGATTCGTATCCTAACTTGATTAGGGCCTTCTACTCATCCTTCAAAATGAGTGAAGTGGGATTCAAAACTACAATAAAAGGAAAGAAGATTTCCATGACTTTTGAGGAGTTCTCGAGACTCTCAAGACTGCCTTATCATGGAAATTCTGTGGACGGATGCTCCGAAGCCGACGCTGCTGATGAAGGCTGGGAAGCATCTCTGGATCGTCATACAACAGTGCAGGACCTGATGGTTGAGGGTTTTGCTGAGTCAGTGGCACTACCTATTGGCCAAATGAAGGTTAAGCAAAGGATGTTGATGTACGCTCTGACCCGGATGCTTGTTCCAAGATCCAGAAACCATGATGTCATCCAACGCCTAGACATTGTGCTGCTGTGGGGATTGTGCAAAGAGCTGAAGATGAGCTGGGCATGAATTATCCTCAGACATATGTTGGAAGCTGCACAAGGGAAGCTTGTACTTCCTTACCCCCAGCTAATCACAAAAATTCTGGAGCACTTCAAGATTTCATTCAAAGGTGAAGAGTCGACCAAGACCATCCTGTCATTTGGTGAATCCATTGTTAATCAGATGCAGCTGCGCAAAGTCAATGGAGTTTGGATGCGTCCTCAGGCTAGTGCTGAACAAACCCAGCAAAGTGTTGGACCTCCAGCTGCTGAGTCTGTTCCAGCCAGCTCTGATGTGATTACCAAACTGCTCGGGTTAATGGAAGCGCATGCTGCTCACAACACCAGAATGGAGGATGCTCTGCAGAAGCTTTAGGCTGATCTAACTCTGATTGCACAGGATGTGGCAGCAATCCAGGAACATCTAGGCATTAAGTTGTCCTTCAGTGATGTTGCTGAGATTGGAAGACAGGCAGCAGAAGAACAAACTCCGACACATGCCGAGGTTGCTGCAACTCATGTTGAGGAGACACCTGCTGAGGGTAATACAGCGGTCTCAGCCTCTTCCCCACATGATAATGAGGACCAGCCTACCTTAGATGTTTAGGTTTTTAGTTTTTTTTGTTCTTTTTGTATCTCTGCACTTTCGTTGTAATTTGCTTATGAATGAATGAATACTTTAAGAAATCGATTGGCCTAATCGATTGACACATTGTTTTTTCTGAAACTATATAAACTGCATTTACTCATTTCTTCTCAAAATACATATACAACTAGTGAATAATAATTTTGACAATACACCTTCACTACATACACAATACTACTAATCCTTTCTCAACTGATATTACTTTGAATATCTTTTTCAGCCTTAAACAATCTACATTGGTGATCAACAAGGATTGAAAAAGACAAAATTGAGAAAGATAGCTTTGAGAAGAATGAAGATCTAGAATGTTGTATATTTGATCAATTGCAATTTCTGTAATTCAAATTCTGTAACCAAATTACTTTGAGAAAATCCAGTTACAACTGGTAGTGATCTTTTGTGATTGAGGGATCTCATCAAAAGGACACTAGACTGAAATCTTGGAAGAGTTTGTGGGAGAAAAACTCTGGGATTCGGGGAGAGAAGATTAGAATAGAAAAGAATAGTTTAAGATTGATAGGCGAGGAGCTGGAACATCTGTAAACTGATTCTAAGACATTCTAGTGAAAAGGCTAAGATCGGGTTTGATCGTAGGACTGGATGTAGGCCGTCACAAAGCGGCTGAACCAATATAAATATCTGCGTACACTTTTCTTTCCCTTATCTCTTTTAGATTTCTGCAATTATTGTGTTCTTGATATTGATCGAATGCATGATAAAGATTCTGTGATAGATAACTTTGCATGACAAATTATTTTGACATGGCTGCATGAAAATCAATATCTTGAATACAAATTGTTTTTGATGCACTTCTCCATATAATCAATAACTGATATTGCTTGACATTCTTTAAAATTGATTATTAGGGATCTTCCGCAATCTTGTGTTTTGTAAATTTAAAATTTATAAAACTGCTGCGCATATTGTTAGAATAGATATACTTTTTGCATACATTTCCATAAAACTGAGGCCTGAATTACCATCAGTTAATCTGGATGCAACTGTTATGACCACACTAAGTTTTACTTTTCAGATTAGAATAACTTTTTTGAATTTTTATTTTTAAAAAAATTAGTTTAAAAATTATATTTAATTTTTACTTTGTCACATCAACACTATTATACATATATTAATATTTTAACAGTTACATGATATATTTTTTCACGGAATTTATAAAAAATAACATATATGTAAGTAGATTATCACTTAAAAGTTATTGTGGCTAATGAAATATAAATTAAATGACTAAATCAAAAATAGATAAATAAATAAATGAAACTAATTGAGAAAAATTTAAAAGAGTAAGTTTATTTTATCGTATCAATAATTATTTTTATTGACTACATATGATAATTATCTTTTCCAAAACTCTAGAATTATGTTTATTATTAAAGAACTTATCAAGCAACTTGGTAGTTGTCAAACTTTAAACACTTTATCAAGCAACTTGGTAGTTGTCAAACTTGGTAGTTGTCAAACACATATGATAATAATTGTTTAGGTAAACTTTCATATGTGATCATTTATTATTTTTACAACAGAACCGCCTTTTTAATCTCATTTAGTTCCTTAATTTGTAATTTATATACAAATAATTAATTATCTTTTATCAACAAATTTTAAGGTAAAAATCCATCTTGAATTATTATTAATAATTTTAATTTTTTATAATAATTTTTATTAAAAATAATGCAATTTATAATCATCTAATTCTTTCAATAAATATTAGATTTACCATACCCATTGGACAAGCAATTTTTTAAAACAAAATATCCTATTGCACCAAATAAAATTATTCACCTAAGAATTAAACCATTTGAATTTATAAAGGTCAAAGATTAAATCATTTGAATTTGTCCAAAAAAAACATTTGAATTTGTTAAAGAAAATAACGTTACTCAACCAAATAAACAAAACAAACGATCTAAGGATTGAAATGTCCCACAAACTTTTATAAAGTTTCTTAATGTTAGTATTTTGTTATAATTTTTTTTTATCTCTATACTACTTTTATCTTGTATTTTATATTGGTTTATTTGTGAATTTTATATGGTATTGTTGTTCCTTGATGGAGGAAGGGTGTTGGATTCAGGAAATAAGAGTGGTTAAAATAGTTAATAGAACATTCTGTTTTTTCGAGACATTTAACGAACGAAATTCTAAACGTAAAAAATCCAAATTCATTTATATTTATTTATTTATGATTATCTTAAATATTCATTTAACTTAAAATCAATTAATAATATTTTTAGTTATATTTTCAAAAATAATGAATCAAGGTATTTACAATCACTAAAAGAAAATTTAATGTGTTAAACAAAAGAAACTTCTAGAGTCAAAACTATTAATGTTTTACTACCCAAGCATAATTCTAGTTGGTCATAAACTTTGGACTTGTGGAAAACACACTCAACAAGTCAAACACCGGCACAAAAGTATCTTAGAGCCTCCAACTGCATACTATTGTACTTCTTTGCATTTCTCCTATTAGGTTGATCGTAACATTATTCGCTCAAGTAACACTATATGTGACGTCCTATCAAATGTAAGGGTCGTCTCTAAATAACAAACACATAACAACTATGCATCCATATATAGCTGTTATAGTAAAAATATAAATAAATCATATACTTAATAACGTTAATTCACCCAAACGACCACCATGAGGTACAATATATCAATAATCTTTATAGAACACTAATAACACTTTAATCAATGCAGACCTTATTACTTAATCTATATGTCAATGTAATGATTCCGGAATATCGCCTCTCCTGCAAGGGTTTCGTTGGTCCTTCCAAACAACACCACTAACTCAAAATCCCCGTAAAGATATGTGGGCTCCAACCAATCATGGACGCACCACCACACAACTATGAATGAATGCATAAATGTGGACACATTAATAAATCATTAATATAATGTGAGGCTAACTTATTAACGACATATCACATAACATTTATTCTTCACACTTTGAATATGTTCACCACAACCATTATAACAATATATCACATAACATTTATTTTTCACACTTTGAATATGTTCAACATAACCATTATAATAACATATCATACCATATTTATTTTCCACAATATGATAAAAAGAATTTCCACATAGTATATATTTAATCTCACAAATTTCAGAATAAACACAATCATACATAGATATAATTTGAGTGATGCCCTTACCGATATGAATATCGTTATTAAAATTTGCGGTCTTTTTTTCAAATGTGCTACACTTGAGGGATGAATCACTAACTGATTTAGTTCTCGAATTTTTTCCTTCTTTTTCTCTCCTAAATCCTTCGCATAGTGTTTTTGAATAAAAGACGTCAGTTTTGTTTTATTTCTTTTTATCATTAGAAGCGGGGAAAGTGGTAAGCCATCAAATTTGTTTTTAACGGTTAGCTTTTATTATTATTGTTATTGTTATTGTTATTGTTATTGTTATTGTTATTGTTATTGTTATTGTTATTGTTATTGTTATTGTTATTGTTATTGTTATTGTTATTGTTATTGTTATTGTTATTGTTATTGTTATTGTTATTGTTATTGTTATTGTTATTGTTATTGTTATTGTTATTGTTATTGTTATTGTTATTGTTATTGTTATTGTTTTTGTTATTGTTATTGTTATTGTTATTGTTATTGTTATTGTTATTGTTATTGTTATTGTTATTGTTATTGTTATTGTTATTGTTATTGTTATTGTTATTGTTATTGTTATTGTTATTATTATTGTTAT